>SNQJ01S0010280.1:137678-177063 GCA_010110895.2 Picea sitchensis
CCAAGTGATCATCAATATTATGCAAGTCATGAACAGTATAAATAGTAAACATCAATCACACATATCATATATATAGAGACATATATTCCTGAGGAAACCCATAAAGGGAGAAAATCTCTTCTTCTTCAAATGATACGCAGTCTTTTATGTTTTGTACATCATCTTTCTTTGAGCACCAACTCAAAATGAGGCTACAACCTCTTCTTTAACAAGTTGCAACTTGTTTAGAGCACCAACCCTCTTGTTTCTCTAGCACCCACTAGAAGCAAGCACCAAATCCATGAGTGTTACATCACCAATTGGATGGAAGCACCAACTTCCAGTCACATAGGCACCAACCTGTATAACAAAGAACAATGATTCTCCCTTGCACCACCCTACCACCCTGGTTTTTCTGGCTGCAACCAGATGGAAGCTACAACTCCTAGTCTCATCACTATTTTGCTACACTGCTCTACTCTTCCTGTATCAGTGTGTTATTGCTACTCGCATCTTATTACACATGCTTGTTCATCTTTTCTTCTTCGTTTTATTCTATGTGTTTCCTCTTCATCCTTTTCACTGAGTCTCTCTTCTTCCCTTCAGATTGTGCACTGTATCACTCTAGAGAAAAACACTCTATATTATTTGTTATGTATTTTTTACTCACGCCGAGTCCTCTACCTGATCATCATTCAAGCACTTCATCTTCCCTGACGGTTATACTATATCTATTCATCATCAGTGGAAGTTATCCAAAGATTCTTTGGTTTCTTTGGTAGTTGCAACTCTTCATCTTCTCTTTCAGTTATAGCCAGTCAATTATGGCTTCTTTGGCTTCTAATCCCCTTCCTTCTCGTGACCACCGGCGGTGACCATACGCCTATTCGAAAGGCACTTAGATTTCTTGGTCTTGCAAGCACTAGCTCCCTTTTTTCTTCGATATGAGATTGGGCGATGATATTCACGTGACCACGTGATTACAGGTGCGCCCATAGGCGGTTTGAGGGAAACCCTCTTTTCTCCCCATAATTCACTATAGAGATCCACATATGCCTTTGGTGATACCATGGTTTTTATTGCGACCCACTTACAAAAAATTAAGACCCGAGCATGTTTCGGCCCCACAATAGAGCATGATTGTCGATCTCGTGGTCTCTGGCAGATTCCTTCGATCAACAACTTCGATCAGTCTTCCTTTCCCGCCTTCTTTCCTCCATCCATGAGTCATCCTTAGTCTTAATGACCAAGTGACATGTGGCCCTCCAAACTGACAGGCGAGATCGATTTTTCCTTTCGGGCTTTAGGAGTCTCGATTCTCAAACTCCACTTTCATCATGGTGCTTCCACCTGGAATTAATGATCTATCGACACGTGGTCTTCTCGAATCGAACAGTCACAATCCCTTCGGGTATTCGGGGTTCGAGAGTCTCAAATCTCAACTTTCTTCCTTCCTTTTCTTTTTCCCGGAGTGTTCCAATCTGAAGTACAGAATCTGTTGACGTGTGTTCTCCTACTGATCGATGGTCCTCAACTCCTTTGCGTATTTGACCTTTCAACCAGATCAGATAGCTTATTTCATGGAAACTTATCAATCATATTTGATCCTTACACTCATCCTTTCATTGTTCAATCTGATGACTAGGACTTAATTAAATATTGAAATGGATGACTATCGGAACTTCGCCCTTTGAAACTTTTGGATTTCAAATTTTCAAACTTACACTATCCTTCCACTGTACTATGATCAACGGTTGAGAATACACCCAAAATGATCTTTCATATCGGATGACTCATGTCCTTGTTGATGTGGGCTGCTGACGTGGTCTACCACAGATCCTTGCTGACATGGTCTGCTAACCTGTTCTACCACATATCCTTGCTGATGTGGTTTACTGATGTGATCTCCCATATTCCCTTTGCTGACATGGTCTACCACATGTCCTTGTAGATGATGTTTGTTGACGTAGATCTCCCTGATCTAACAGTCATCGTATGTTCTCCAGATTCAATGGTCCTTATTCATTTTGGATTTCTAGCTCTCCGGGCTTCGGGTTTTTCAAATCTCAAACTAAAAAAATCTTAAGTGAGATTTTTTCGGAGCTTAACCTCCTCACATCTTTATACCCAAACTAAATGTTGTTCGTCGATAATGATCTTGGATCGATGGCTCTATTTGTCTGCGATGCAACTCTTCTATCTTATCTTGAACTTCCACTTAGAATTATCCGACGAATGATGGATATTCGCATAAATGAGATCTTAGATATTTTACCTCACTTATCCTATCCTTCCACTTTAAAATGATCTGACGGCTGAGAGGAATTAGGGTTTGATCCGACGGCTGATGGGTATTCGGATAATCAAATTCTCAACCCTTTAGCCCCACTTATCCTATCCTTTCACTTAAAGTGATCCGACAGTTGTGAAGATTCTCGAAGAATATCAACGATCAAGGATGGTTGTGGAACCACAACTTGTGAGTTATTTAACTCATCACCAAAACTCTGCAATTTGAAGTTGTGTGTCATTGGTGAGTCAACCACAATCATCATTCTTCTAGGCTATAATATCTATGTGTTTATTACAATATTTTTGTGTATTTCATTATCATATCTCCACCTTCATTTTGTTCTCAAAATAATCTTGATCAAATATATTATGTAGGGATCAACCTATTGGAGACACCAATATCTTCATTTGAGCACCAACTCAACAATATATTGTGTAGGCACCAACCTACTAGAGACACCAATATCCTCAGTTGAGGACCAACTAAACAAGACCTGTATAGGCACCAACCTAATATATTCATACACATAGTACTTCTAACTTCACTTGCATGCTTCATACTTCATGTATTTCATAGCATCATAATACCCTTAACTTTCATGTTGTAGCACCATTATTTGCTTCATACCCTAGACGTTGATTTGAACCCTAGTCATATTTATCCTTCATTCCCTAACGAACCTCATAACATCATTCTCAGAATACAATTCTAGACTACATCATCACAATATCAAAACAACACACTTTGCAACATCATAGACCTTAGTCCTTCATAACACTCCCTAAAACTCCCCAACTTCTCTTGCACACCTCATATCTCTACTACGCACCTCAAACTTGGCATTATTTCTTGTCTTATCTTCAAATGTGCACATATATCCTATATTTATAGTGTTTTTGTGCTCACATTTAGGGATGACCTGTAAAGACTAGATGGGTTGACCTGAAATTTCTGGTTGGGTAGTTTGATAGAAAAATTCATATCTCCTTATTCCTAAGGAGTTAGAGGGAGTATCATATACCATTGCAAATTTATTGTAATAATATTTCCAACCATATAACCTATTCTCCCATTTTAGCTAGTTATATATAGTAAAATGTCTTCAAATATATTGTATCCAAACTGAGCATTAAAAATCCAAAAACAATATTTCCAACAATATCCAACTTTTTCGTTAATGACAATCCTTAGTCAATTTTGATATTCCCCAGTCTGCAAATTTCTTTGTGTTTGCAATTCCTTTTTTGTCTACAACTTCTATACAACATTTTTGTCCTTTGAATTCATCGAGAACATGTACATTACTCGGGGTTCCATTTTCATTTTCCACTAATCTTCCTGAACCTTATTTACTTATCTCGCATGCTTTAAAAGGAAATGTGAGGTTGTAACCTTGATCACACATTTGACCGACACTTAGAATATTTTTTTTCTAACCCTTAAAAATACAAGACACTCTATGTTTTAGTCTTTCCATTATTAGTACTAACGATACATTTTTCAGCTATCCTTGCAGAAGCATTATCACCAAAGGTAATGCTACCTCCTTTTTCTTCCTCTAGGATGAGAATTTTGTTCTGATCCCCTGTAACATGTTTTGAACATCTACTATCAATGTACCATTGGATTCCTTTTTCTTGAGCATATATTGAAAGTCCACATTCTTTCTTCTTTGGTTCATCTTGCTTCCTTTTTCATACCCTTGTGTATTATTATCTATGCTTGGTAAGAAAATATTCTTCCTTATTTTGTTTAGGAGACTTTATTATGTTTCTTCTACAATCATGTGCTATGTGCCCATAGTTATGGTACTTATAACATTCAATATCGTAATCATGTAGAGGAGAAAATGAATTATAGTTTATGTTAGTGAAACTATGAGAACTTTTGGTTTTGTTGCTCACATAATAATCCTTTGAGGTCTTATAAGGACCTATACGTTTTTTTCTCACATGGTGATTTCTTGTGTAAGCTCTACAATATATTTCTTTATGACCAACATTATTTCAAGAAAAACAATATCCAAGGAAGAGATTTTTATACTGGGTTGTGAAAGGCCTTCTTGGTGGAACAACTCTTTTGAACTCATTCTTGTTGTTCTTGTGAGAAGAATCAATTTTATGTTGATAATCATTTATTTTCCTAGTGTTTCATTCATTTTTCATGGATCCTTTGAGAATTTTAGCATAGCTATTAGTATTTTCTTCATTTTTTTATTTATGATGGCTTTGTCACCTTATGCATCTCCCTTGGGGGTATTTTGTTTTTAGTTGTAGCCAAGACTTGTCTTGATGAATGTTGACCTTTGGAATTGAGTATATTATCCAATATTTTTGTACTCTTTCCAAACTTCAAGATTATATTCAATTTATTAGTTTTTTTCTCTAGTTCTTTTCTTAAGGAAACTATTTCAGCTTCTAGCTTATCGCAATTTTCTTCCCTTTCCTTTATTTGGATTCTCACCACTTATTCTATACATATTTCTTCTTCTAGTTGAGTTTTCAAGATTATAACTATATTCTATATTTCTTAAAGATTATTATCCTTCTTTTCATGTTTCTGCAATTTCTCCTTCTGCTTTTTATTCCCCCCCCACCTCCTGCCCCTGCCCCAATTCTATTTATTTATTCTAAGGAACTAATTAGTTCTACTTCAATATTCACTTCCTATGAATTTGGATTTTCTTTCTAACTATATTCATTTTGTTTAGAAATTGTCGGAAGAACCACAGTGTTTTTGATAGCTTGTCGACGTTTTGGATCCACAACAGGATCCATCTTCAGGACAAAAAAGCAGGAAAAATAAGAGAGGAACCCTAATAAATAATGATGAGGAGTGTGGGAAACCTAAAGTCGGCTAAGTGAAACCCTAGGTTTGAGAAGATGTTTTAAAAATAGGTTTTTAAAAATAGGTTTGAGAAGAAAGCTATCAAAAACATTGTGGTTCTTCCGACAATTTCTAAACAAATCTCTCACCACAGATATCTTCATTTTATTCATCAATAGGTTTTGTTTCCATGGTTATAAAGAGAGATTCTTATTCATATTCACCATATTCCCTTTATTTGTATTTGTCATGTCCTCCTTTTAGCTTTCTCACAAGTTGTGCTTCTTTTGTCTTTGGTTCATAGATGGAAAAATCACCAAATCTCTCTCGATAAATGTTTTGTATCTTGTCCCAAATATGCTTATCTGATGTGCATTGAATTACCTTAATAGTCTGAGAATCTGATAGACCACTCAAAATGACATCTATTTATTTTTCATTATGTTCACTTAACTCTTTTGTCTTTGGTTCATAGATGGAAAAATCACCAAATCTCTCTCGATAAATGTTTTGTATCTTGTCCCAAATATGCTTATCTGATGTGCATTGAATTACCTTAATAGTCTGAGAATCTGATAGACCACTCAAAATGACATCTATTTATTTTTCATTATGTTCACTTAACTCCTTCCTAACATAATATGTATAACCTGTTATGACTAATTCCCGTATACCAAACCCAAGGGCCATCAAATATGTCTTCATTCCTATTCTACATGATGCATAGTTTGTTCCATCGAGAAAAGGAGCTATGTTTGCAGGGAGACCTTCCTTACAATCCATATTTGTTTGAGATATTCCTTCCAATGGTTAAATTGTTTCTCAAGGAACCCACTCTGATACTAATTATTGAGCTTATGCTTATACTGAGAGGGGGGGTGAATTAATATAAGAGACTTTTTACTTTAATTGAGTATTCACCAATCATTCATTAAATTTAAAATAGTAAATGTGTGTAAACTTAAATCACGACATACATAGTTTAACTTGGAAACCCTTGTAGGAGAAAACAACAAAATATTGTCGTTATAAATGTATGTAGGCACCAAACTATTAGAGACACCAATCTCCTTAGATGAGCACCAACTCAGAAATATATAATGTAGGAACCAACATACTGGAGACACCAATTGTAACATCCAGTTCGACTGAGCACATTTTATACTGACTTATTTTTTGAGGACACTTGCAAGCAAGTGATCTGGTTATGATACATTGTGATTGTGTTTTTCTTATGAGTTACGTTATGAAGTCATTGTGATTAAATGTTAATTTATAGATGTATATATGTATCAATGGGTATTATTGATGAGTTTCCTTGAGTGTGTAGGATACATGACAGGTTGATGATGTTGATGGCATAAACAAACTTCCTTGGACTCTGGATTGAGTTAGGGAGTGGACTTGTATTTGGTTTGAGTTTTGAGTATTGATTTACATGTATATATAATGATTTCAGTATGGATGTTATGTATATGGATTATTGACAATATTATTGTCAATGGATGCAATCTTGACAATGCTTGCTAATATGACTCACATAAGGAGTAAATGGGTCATGCACAAAAACCAGACAATTGAGGGAGAGGTGTGGTAGCGTCCCTGTCACAGCCTACTAGCACTTTCACCATGACCTGAATTGTAGGTTAACAATTACCTAGTTCAAGAGGTCCGCGATACCATGAGGGAAGACTGAGATAGTCACTCACGAAGAAATCTAAAGGGCACACAATAAGGCAGAATCCTTATTCCTTAGAATCCCTTAGTCTCTCACAAGTTCGACTGAGTGGAGTGTTGACTCCAAGTGTGGGACAAAATTCCAAAAACTAGTCAAAGGCGAGTGACACCACTCGAGCATAGAGGTGCATCTTGAACGACACATCCTCTAATTAAATTGTGAGTCAATAAAAAAAAAAATAGATGGCCTAGAAAACATAATAAAAATGTTGAGACCTTGTAAGAATATAATGGTTAATTAATCATTAAATTATAAGATAAGAAATATAAACAAGAGTCTAATCCTAAGTCTAAGTCTAAGTCTAAATAAGGGACTAAATAAAATACTAAACCAGTTAAGGGAATTGAGATATAATCAAAATCTAAGAAAAGAGGGAATAAGAATTAAAAGTTAGGTAGATGCACATGTGTGCATGAAAATAGTAAAAAAGGTTTGAAAAAAAAAATTAGAACATGAGAAAATAGGGTGTCCACATAGAGTAGAATCTTGAGTCAATCTACCACTAATCCTAACTAAAAGAAGACTCATAATCCAACTCAAACTAATATATAGTTAGGGGACAAAATAAATGGACGAATTGGGGAACTATGTGACAACTAAGAGAAAAAATAGGAACACATTCATTGGGAAATGTGAGGGAAAATGACTAAATAAATAAAATAAAAAGAGAATTTACATGTGCAACTTGGGGAGAGTGTGACACATGTATTGGGTGAATAATCATTTAATTAAATTATTAAAAATTAATTATTTGTGCATGAGGACATGTGCCATTGGAGACTTTTCCTATAAAATAATTGGAGAGAACGAGAGAGGGGACACTTTTTTGAGGACTGTTATGCTGCCAAAATTTTCCTGATTGAGTTTTACTTGTGAGAGTCAGGTTCCAAGGCTTGAAGAGAGCGGAAGATCTTTCGTGAGAGGAAAGCTTTGACACTATTATTTCTAGTTTTTGTGTGTGGCCCCTCTACGGCTCAGGGGATAAGGGGGAAGAAGAGTAACCCTAGTGTTGGCTGGTAGGTACCAATGAAGTTATGGGATTAACGGGCGAAGGATCAAATGTTGCACAAGATTTCAAATTAAGGGCGATATATTGACACTATGAATTTGGCTCTTGCAAAGTTTCTATTCTTGCTTCCTTGTTTGTCTTTTCCTATTCTTGGGCTTGTTGGAAAAAGTAGGCCAAGACATGTTGGACTTTACCGTCAAAAGTTTGATGTTGTGTTTTAATATCCATAGAGTAACTAAGGATATCTCACATATTTGTGCTCGAATTCCGTCATTCAAACCTTACTTTCTTTTATTTTTCTTTTAAAAAAATTGAACTAGAACTTATAGTAGATATAATAACGGTAATCCTCCCCTCACACCTCCATCAGCATCTGTACAGTTGTCTCTTCATCTTGCAAGTCATTTCAGATGGCATACGAGAATTCCTCTCTCCTCCTTTCTTGAGAATAGTAGGATGAATATGGAGTTAGCAATATTATTCTCTTAGCTAAGCAGTCGTTCCTGTGTTACTAAATGATGACTTAAAGTATACTCTTGGGCGTATTTTGTCATCGTAATTACTCTCATAATAAACTATAGAATTTATCCTAATAAACTATCGATCCTTTAGTTCATGTTGTTGTTATTGTTGAACATCCTTCCCATTATTTGACTTAAGTTTGAAGCGTCTAAAATTTATTGGTGCTCGACCAATGCCCTTTTACTTGGGTAAATTGATTTGAGGATTTCTAATTTATCAGAGAAGTAATATTAAAATTTTAGGTGTGATATCAACTCCTTGTTTCCTTTCAGATCTTAGCTAGAAATTTCGCTTATAAAATAATCATTCATCCTGATCGTAAGATTGTTGTTGTAGCGACCTCACCCTCGGTTCATTTAAAAATCGCATTGTAGTATTATTACAATTCTTACCACTTAATCTTACAATTCTTATCGTTTAAATTCAGCTCGAATTGTACGGTTGAAATCCTTGGGGAAACAATTTTCTTTTTATCTCCCCATATTTCTAGTCGTCTACTTAACCAGAATGAGCCGAGAATTCTGATGATCGACGCAGTTGTCAACTCACCCAAGTTTTGCACTATCTATAGATAATCCTCATGATAAATCAACCATCTTTAACTTCACGGAGAGTTATTGACATACTTACTTCTTATTCTTACCTTTCCAATTTATTCTTCAAAACTTTCCAAGGAGCCTTAAATTGTTACTTAATTGAAAAAAAATGTGTGTGATCTTAACAAGTATATGCAAGCCTAAGATTAAAATCTGTATTTAAATTTTAGTAAACCATTTCGACATCTTTTAGATATCCTACATATTTAAACTAGATAAACATTACTAGATTTATAATGGATGTACATAAAAATAAAACACCATTATGAAGACCTATAAGAACCTTGTATTAATGAATTTTACATCTTACAATTATACAAGGTAGATGTATTTAATTAGTTCAAGAAACTCTTAGAACAGAATTCTTTGTGAATAAAGAATTGTACTAGTGTTAAAATTAATTGATGTAATGTGTAAGATGAGATTGATTATGGAATTATTAAAAGTTATCTATGTAATTTTTGTGGTACATTGTATAGATGATGAGTAATAAAATTATATGATTGTATTATTCAAGAAGGGAAAAATTTTAGAAATTTAAATGGTTGTATTTAAGAGAAGGAAATTATCAAGATGGTGAGTAAATAATTGTTTTTCTAGTGGTTAAAATTCAAACTAAGTAGATATTGAAACTACAAAAAAAAAACTTATTTGTTTGGGAGGATTGCTTTAGAAATATTTCTTTTAATAGTATGGGTAATATACATTATTGTTTTTTTAAATTAAAATAATGATAGGTTGATTTACTAGAGTCATTACTATGGTCACCACCTATATTTATTGTTTCATTTATGCAATCGTCATACCATATAAATTAGTCATATTAATGGAATCCATCTTTATATTAAATTTGGGCGTGTTAGTGGCTTACATTGTATTGATACAGAGTGATTATTAGATAGATGATGTGTTTTTGAGATTTATACCTTCATTAATATCCTTACATGTTGACTCAAAATTAAACTAGGATTTTTTTGGGAATAGATACCTTCTTGTACCTCAGAACAGTCGCCAATCCTGAGACCTTAAATGGTTAAAATCAATTAGATGAATCCTAGACTTGAGTGTTGATTATGTGTCTTGAAGGTCCTAACCTTACATGGTAGGATTGGGTGGGTAGTGATTGATTATTCATGATCCCGCGAATGAAGTGATGTTGTAACGTAACATGTTAGGAATATTGAAAGGTTGAAAATGTTATATTGAACTTTTGTAAAACAATGAGGATGATTGAAATACAATAGAGAACTTATATGTTACTAACTGTGCATATATTAAATGGAATTTATTTATGCATTTGTTGTATTGAAAATATCATAAATTGTATTATGTGTGTGTGTGTACTGCTAGTTCATTGTAATTACTAACTTATGTTTCGTATACAAAGGGGATGTTTCATATGGTATCATAGTGGGTGAAACCCTACGACAGTGGACCGCTACGCCTTCCACTGTCTTATTTAATAGTTAAGCTTGTATCGCTAATGAAATTTGGATTTGTTCATGATAGGTATCATGGTCAGAGAACACAAGATGAGTAGACGACATGGTGTGGGGGGAAGAGGTATGCTTCCTCTGGAAGCATCCACGCATTAGTGATCGACTCCGCCTAGAGAGGAGAAAACTATTGAGTAGGAGCATGTTGCTATGGGAGATGTGGTAGGTATGATGAGATCCTTCCATAGGATGTGAGAGGAATTAATTAGTCGTCTTGATTGGGATGAGAATAGAGCATATGTTACCAATGAAGGTTCATAGTGCACTCCAGCAAGTAGTAGTAGTATGCATAGAGAACTCGAGAAAGTGAAATTTCCTGAGTTCTAGGGTGCCACGGATGGGTCAGCCACCAAGGAATGGTTGGAGAACATGACAATGTGCTTCGCACTTCAAGATTACATCCTCAACATGAAATTACACATGGCAGTGTTTCAACTTAAACAAAGTGTTCTACTTTGGTGGAAGACACTCCTTCCTCAACTAAACATGGTCGTTGAATATGTGTCATGGTAATTGTTCGAGGAACGATTCCAAGAGAGGTACTTGTCGGATGAATTCATTGAGCTTCATATTAATGATCTCAACGCCTTATGATAGGGTAGTCATATGATACTGTAGTATGAGACTAGGTTCATGGAGCTACTTAGATATGCTCCACATCTGAACACTGAGAAATTAAAGGTTAACAAGTTTTTGTCCGGCCTCAGCTTCAACATTCGTGCGAAGGTGAGAATATTGATGCCTTAGACATTGCACAATGTAGTTCAGAGGGCCCTCATTTTTGAGGAAGAGATGAATAGTGGGAGTCAGGGCAGGAATTCTTCCAGATAGATAGGAAAGGCGACACCAGGAGTGCAACAACATTAGACACTAGCTAGACAAACTTTTGGGCATCGTGATATGCCTAGAGAACCTGTATTATCGACACCGTGAAGACATAATCCTCAGCAAAGGACTCCCTACATTGCACCATAACAGAAGCATCAATGTCGTTAGTAGAAAAAACAACATTTTAGACTTGGCCCGCAAAACAGACTAGTACAACAGAATCCTAAGCCAACAACTTCTACTTCTGTGACTGGGAGCACCAGACCGAAGAATGGATGATGGAAATGTGGAGGGCCACATTACTAGAGAGAATGTCCTATTGATAAGCAAAGAGATGTTAGATCATTAGGACCTACAACAATTGGATATTTAGGCAAGGCCCACAAGCTACATGCAGCGATGAATAACAACCAGGCTGAGCATCAGTTCACCGTGCTCGAGAAGTCAGGTATGATCATTGATCAACATTTTAGTATTTTAATAGATCGAGGATCTATGAAAAGTTTCATATCTAGTTTTTTGCTTAAAATAATTAAGGTAAAGGCACTCAAACAAGATGATTTTAGACATGTGGAAATGACATCAGGTGCCAAGAAAAAGATTGGAGGAAAAGTGAAGGATTGTAACATTAACTTAGGTGACTTCGTAGCAAGTGTAAACTTGTGTGTTACAATCTTGGAATCTTACGATATAGTGATCAAGATGGATTGGTTAGAATCGCACAATGCGATACTTAACTGCAAGACGAAATGTTTAAGCTTGATAGATGATTTGGGATAGAGTAAAGTAATTGTAGGAAGAAACTAGGGAGTTTCGTTGAGTTTTATTTCTTCCTTACAATTACAGAAAAGTATGCGCAAGGGGTGAAAGCTATACACCATCTTAGCGCTTAACGAAAAGGGGTACACAGAAGGATTAGAAAATATTTATGTAGTATCAGAGTTTGTCGATGTATTTCCTGAGGAATTACTAGGTTTTCTGCCAGAAAGAGAATTGGAGTTTACCATAGATCGAAAACCTGGAACTAAACCTATTGCAAGAACCCCATACTAGATGTAGACACCAGAAATGAAAGATTTGAAAATGAAATTGAAGGAGTTATTAGACTTGGGACTTATACATCCAAGTGTGTCTCCATGGGGTTATACATCCAAGTGTGTCTCCATGGGGTCC
This sequence comes from Picea sitchensis, assembly GCA_010110895.2. Taxonomy (NCBI): domain Eukaryota; kingdom Viridiplantae; phylum Streptophyta; class Pinopsida; order Pinales; family Pinaceae; genus Picea; species Picea sitchensis. The sequence continues at coordinate 150,139 of SNQJ01S0010280.1, forward strand.
ACGAGTGATTTTCATTAGAAAGAAGGATAGATCATGGAGGCTTTGCATTGAATATCGTCAATTGAACAAAGATACGATCAAGAATCAATATCTGTTGCTAAGAACATATGATTTATTTGACCAGATGAAGGGAAAAATGGTGTTTTCAAAGATTCAGTTGAGATCAGGATATCATCAGTTTCAAATTAAGGAATAATATATTCCTAAGACCACATTTTAGACGAGATTCAGACACTATGAGTTTATTGTTTTACCATTTGGATTGACGAATGCCCTGGGTGTATTCATTTGATGAATGGCGTATTTCATGAATACTTGGCCAATTTTTTTCAAGTGTTCATCGATGATATACTGATTTATTCTCGGATGAGAGAAGAGAACAACAAACACTTGATATTGATTTTATAGTGTGTAAGATAAAATAAGTTATACGATAAGCTGTCGAAATGTTTGTTTTACCAGACGAAGATTCATTACTTGAGACATATCATATTTGGGGAAGGTATCGTTGTGGGTCCAGTGAAAGTAGAGGCTATTATGGAATGGATAGAACTGATGAACGTACAATAAGTACATAGCTTTATGGGGTTATCAGGTTATTATCGACGCTTCACCGAAGTTTTTTCGAAGATAGCAAATCCAATTACAGAATTGCAAAAGAAAAATAAGAAATTCATATGGACAAAGAAATGTATGAAAGAATTCCAAAATCTTAAGGAGTTGGTAACGACAATGCCAATACTAAAGGTTCCCGACATGGACAAATAATTCTTGGTATGCATGGATGCATCCAAGGAAATTCTAGGGGGAGTTTTGATGCAAGAATGTTGGGTAATCACTTACATTTCAAGGAAATTAAGAAGGCATGATTTGGATTTATTAGCAATTGTATATGCCTTACGAGTTTGGAGACATTATGTGATTGGATGAAAATTTGAATTAAAGACAGATCATTGTAGATTGCAACATATCTTTACTTAGAATGACCTAAACACATGACAAAGCAGTTGGATTGAACTACTTCGTGAATATGATTTTGAGATTACTTACATTAAAGGAACGGTGAACATGGTAGCAGATGCATTGAGTCGAAAACCACACATATTCTTGCCAATACCTCTTAAGATGAATCTTTGAGAAACGATTATAGCTTTACAGATTGATGATGATTGGTACAAGGAAGTTAAGGATAATATTGGACAAGATACCATGATGGTACCAAAGTTTGAAGTTTATTCATTGGAAAATGACGAATTATTGAGGTATAACGGTAGAATTTATGTACCGCCTAACGAAGAACTGAGGAATTTTATTTTGAGAGAATCTCATCGAGCAATGTACATGGCTCATCCGAGAGTCATGAAGATGAATTCATACATTAAGCGAATTCATACATTAAGCCTTTATTCTTCTTGAAAGGAATGAAAGTGGACATAGTTAGTTACGTGGCGAGATGTCTAGAATTTCAACAAGTGAATTCTAAAAATAGACATCCAACAAGATTGTTACATCCACACATGATTCCTGAATCGAAGTGGGAAGTCATTTCGATGGATTTTATTGTTGGATTTCCACTGACGACAAGGAGACACGATTCGATTTTTATATTTATTGACACTCTGACGAAGAGTGCACACTTTATTCCAGTGCATATGACATATCAGGCACCAAACATAGTTAGGGTATTTGTTAGCGATATTGTGAGGTTACACGGAGTACCAAGAAAGATCATATATGATCGTGGATTAGTGTTTACAAGACAATTTTGGACTAGTTTCCAAGAGGCTTTGGGAACACAACTAAATTTTAGTACAACATATCACCTCGAAATAGATGGGCATACAGAAGGAACGAAGAAGATAGTAGATGATATGCTTCAGATATACGTGATGGATCAACAGAAGCGTTGGGAATACTTCTTGCCATCGATAGAGTTTGCATACAAAAACAATTACCAAAGTACAATTAAGAAGGCACCATTTGAGTTTCTTTATGGACGATAATGTTAGACACCTCTAAGTTGGGATTGACTAGAGGATAGGGTCCTAGTGGAACCAAAAGTGATCCAAAAAATGGAAGAATAGATGCAAATGATAAGACAAAGGATTAAATAAGCACAAGATCGACAGAAGAGTTATTTTGATGTGCATCACATTCACCGTGGCTATGATGTTGGCGACAGAGTTTTATTGCAGGTAAATTTTCATAAGATTTCGATCAAGTTTGGAAAAGGTGTTAAAATATCTCCTAAGTTCATGGGACCTTTCGAAGTGGTAGAAAGGAAAGGAATTGTGGCTTACAAACTAGCCTTGCTTGATTCTTTGAGGCGTATGCACGATCTATTTCATGTATTTGTTTTACAACATTATATTCGTGATCTGTCACATGTTATTGGCAAGATTTCTTTGCAGGTGTCGTACTAGGGTTCTCTCATGGCAGAGCCAATACGCATTCTGGACCATTTCACTCGACAGCTACAACATTGAATAGTTGATCAGGTCAAGGTCTAATGGGACAATTATAGTCCACACTCGGCTACATGGGAGGATGCATATGAGATGCGTCAACAATTTCCTTATTTTTTTAATAGATTAGATATGTAGATCTATGTCAGATACATTTATGGCTACCATTATTGATATTGTACAAACTTTGGGATGAAGTTTAAAACAAGAGGGGGTGTATGTAACATCCAGTTCTACTGAGCACATTTTACACTAACTTATTCTTTGAGGACACTTGCGAGCAAGTGATCCGGTTATGATACATTGTGATTATGTTTTGCTTATGAGTTATGTTATGATGTCATTTTGATTATATGTTAATTTATATATGTATATATGTATTGATGGGTATTATTGATGAGTTTCCCTAAGTGTGCAAAATACATGACAGGTTGATGATGTTGATGGCATCAATGAACTTCCTTGGACTCTGGATTGAGTTAGGGAGTGGACTTGTATTTATTTTGATTTTTGAGTATTGATTTACATGTATATATGATTATTTCAGTATGGATGTTATGTATATGGATTATTGAAAGTATTCTTGTTAGTGGATGCAGACTTGGTGACGCTTGCTAATCTAACTCACATAAGGAGTGAAGGGGTCATGCACATAAACTATTTAGTTGAGGGAGAGGTGTGACAATGTCCCTGTCACATCCTACTAGCACTCCCTCAATGACCTAAACTATAGGTTAATGATTACCTAGTTTGATAGGTCCACAATGTCATGAGGGCAGACTGAGATAGTCGCTCATGAAGAAATCTAAGGGGATCTCAATAAGACAAAATCCTTATTCTCTAGAAGCCCTTAGTCTCTCACAAGGTCGACAAAGTGGAATGTTGATTCCAAATGTCAGACAAACTTCCAAAACTAGTCAAAGGTGAGTGGCACCCTTGGAGCACGGAGGTGTGTCTTGAAGGGCATGTCACGTAATTAAATTGTGAGTCAATAAAAAAAATCTAGATGGCCTAGAAAACATAAGAAAAATGTTGAGACATTGTTAGAATATAATGGTTAATTAATCATTAAATTACAAGCTAAGAGAAAAATAGGAACACATTGGAGAATGTGAGGGAAAATACCTAAATAAATAAAATAAAAAGGGAATTTACATGTCCAACTTGGGGAGAGTGTGACGCATGTATTGGGTGAATAATCCTTTAATTAAATTATTAAAAATTAATTATTTTTGCATGAGGACATGTGTCATTGGGGATTTTTCCTATAAAATAATTGGAGAGAATGGGAGAGGGGACACTTTTTTTAGTACCATTATGCCGCCAAAATTTTTTTGACTAATTTTTACTTATGAGAGTTGGGTTCCAAGGCTTGAAAGGAGTGGAATCTCTTCCTTGAAAGACAAACTTTGGTTCTATTGTTTCTGGCATTTTTGTGTGGCCTCTTTGCGGCTCGGGGGCTAAGGGGGAAGAAGAGTACCCCTAACATTGGATGGGAGGTACTGGAGAAGTTCTGGGATTAACAGATGAAGGATCGAAAAATGTGCAAGATTTCAAATTGACAATTAACATCAAATATATCAACATCAACTGGTTGGGGTACTGATAACTCTTATCTGAAATTGCTATGTTATATTATTCGTATTGGGTCATAATAGATCTATGTAATTAAGTAAGAATCGAGGTTTGGTTTTTGTATTAGAGAATTTAGTAATTGGAATTGAACATGTGCCTTCATATTATTTCTAAGAATTCGCAATTTAATTAAAGTGTGTACAAGGTGCGCATAGTTGTTGGTTGACCTAAAAATTTGTTGAACTCGTTAAACAGTGCATTGAACTTTCAATTGTTATGTAAACCTATCACTCTTCCTGGTGAATGATATTTGTCTCGAAATGTTTATTGTCATGATATATAGAAATCTGGTCTTGTTTCAAATAAAATTTTCCCACAGAATCATTTTGGTACTTGAAAGTTAGATCTCGTGCACAAATACTTCATTTAACGGAATGTATCCTACAGTTATGGTTTGATATCGAAATAATCATTCTTTTGTGAAATGTTGTAATAGTCTTCTTTTATATTAATACATTACCATCTTTAACTTCACGGAGAATTATTGACACACTTAGTTCTTATTCTTTCTTTCCAATTTATTCTTCAAACCTTTCTAAGGAGCCTTAAATTGTTATTTAATTGAAAAAAAAAATGTGTGGGCTTAACAAGTATACGCAAGCCTAAGATTAAAATCTGTATTGAAATTTTAGTAAACCATTTAGACATCTTTTAGATATCATACATCTTTAAACTAGATAAACATTAATAGATTTATAATGGATGTACATAAAAATAAAACACCATTATGAAGACCTATAAGAACCTTGTATTAATGAATTTTACATCTTACAACTATAGAAGGTAGATGTATTTAATTAGTTCAAGAAACCCTTATAATAGAATGCTTTGTGAATAAAGAATTGTACTAGTGTTAAAATTAATGGATGCAATATATATCCTCAGTTAGATGGTAAGATGAGATTGCTTATGGAATTATTAAAGGTTATCTATGTAATTCGTGTGGTACATTGTATAGATGATGAGTTATAAAATTAAATATATCATTGTATTCTTCAAACAGGGAAAAAATTTAGAAATTTATATGGTTGTATTTAAGAGAAGGAAATTGTCAAGATGGTGAGTAAATAATTATTTTTCTAGTGGTCAAAATTCAAATTAAGTAGATCTTGAAACTAAAACAAAAAAAAAAAAAAACTTATTCGTTTAGGAGGAATATTTCTTTTAATAGTATGGGTAATGTACATTGTCATTTTTTTTTAAATAAAATAAAGAGGGGTTGATTTACTAGAGTCATTACTATGTTCACCACCTATATTTATTGTTTCATTTATGCAATCGTTGTACCATATAAATTGGTCATCTTAATGGAATCCATATTTATACTAAATACAAGTGTGTTAGTGGCTTACATTGTATTGATACAGAATGATTATTACATAGATTATGCATTTTTTAGATTTATACCCTCATTAATATCCTTACATGTTGACTCAAAATTAAAGTAGGTTTGGTTTGGGAATAGATACCTTCTGTACCTCAGAACAGTCTCCAACAGTGAGACATTAAATGGTCAAAATCAATCGGATGAATCTTGGACTTGAGCGTTGATTATGTGTATTGAAGGTCCTAACCTTGTAGGGTAGGATTGGGCGGGTAGTGGTTGATTATTCATGATCCTGCGATGAAGTGAAGTTGTAACATAACATGTTAGGATTATTGAAAGGCTAAAAATGTTATATTGAAATTTTGTAAAACTATCAGGATGATTGAAATTCAATAGAGCACTTATCTATTACTAAATATTAAATGGTATTTATTTATGCATTTGTTGTATTGAAATGGCATATATGTGTGTGTGTGTGTGTGTATGTACTACTAGTTCATTGTAATTACTTACTTATTTTTTGTATACAAAGGGGAGTTTTCACCAATCTCCTTAGTTGAGAAACAACTCAGTAAGATATCGGGTAGGCATCAACCTACTGGAGACACCAATATCCCCAGCCGAGTTAAAAATTAGTAAGACCTTTATAAGCACCAACCTAAGATCTTCATACATAGAGTACTTCTAAATTCACCTGCATGCTTCATAATTCATGTATTTCATACCATCATCATACCCTTAGCTTTCATGCACCAACACCTCTCTTTGCTTCATACCTCAAAAATAGATTCAAACCCTAGTAAGATTTATCCTTCATTCCCTAGAGAACCTTGTAGCATAATTCCCATAATATAATCCAAGACTGTAGCATCGCAACCTCAAAACAACACACTTTGCAACATCATAGAACTTATTCCTTCATAGTGCACCCTTAAAACTCCAAGAAAACTCATCTTGCACCTTTAGACCCCAAGAATACTCCCCAGCTTATCTTGCAAACCTAAGACTTAGTCTTCTTGCTTGGACTCTCTTCAAATGCACAAAGATATCTTCTATTTATAGTTCTTTTGTTCTCACTTTTAGAACTGACCTATAAAGACTAGATGGGCCAACCGAAAAATTTATGGCTAGGTTGTTTGACAAGAAAAAGCATATCTTCTCATTCCTAAGGAGTTAGAGGGAGTGAGATATACCATTGAAAATGTATCACAATAATATTTCCAACCATATAACCTATTCTCCCATTTGAGATAGGAATTTAGAGTAAAAATTCCATCAAAGATAATGTATTAAAACTAAGCATCAAAAATCCAAAAACAATATTTCCAACAATCTCCATCTTGCAATATTTATCTTGGAAATATGTAGTCTCCCCCTATCTTTGACATCAATGATAAAAATATTTCCAACAATGTCACCTTGTTTCGACACTCTGCTAGACCTACAACAACCATTCGAGGTTGAGACATATGCCTCCAACTATGTTATTTGTGCAATCATCACTTAACATGGACATCTTGTGGCCTATCACAGTGAGACACTCTTAGATGTAGTTCAAAGGTATCCCACTTTTGATAAGCAGATATACTCCATTATGTAGGCATGCCAATATTGGAAGCATTGTATTTTGGGAAAGGTAATGATCATTCACATTGAACATAAGCCCTTGCAATTCATGAAAAGAAAGGGAAAATTAAAAAACGACCTCCATCAAAAGTAGTCCATGTACTTGCAAAAATTCCACTTGAACATTAAGTACAAGAAGGGAAACATAAACCACGTTGAATATTTCCTTAGTCAATCCATGGTTGTGGTGCTAACCACAGTTCTTAATACTTGTGCACATGATACCTCCAAGTGGCCACAATTGTATGACAATGACCCTAATTTTTATGCTAGATGTCACACATTGAGTGTAGTTAAACAAGTTCCAAAATTTCACCTCCATGATGGACTTTTTATCTATCTAGGCCATCTTTTTGTTCCTTCAAATGATCATGAAAATATAAATTAGGAGGCACATTACAGTTGGGTGGTAGGGAACTTCAATTTGGAGAACACAATAGAAGTACCCTAGAAGTATTCCTATTGGCCAAAGCTCCAACAAGACATCAATAGGTATATCAGATCGTGCACTACTTGTACCATCACTAAGCTTCCCATTAATAAGAAAGGGATGTACACTCCTCTACCTACCTGAAAATATCCTTGGTAGTCAATCTCCATGGATTACATGTTATATTTTCCCTCCACTAAGCATGGTAATGCTTGTGTCTTTGTGGTTGTCGATTGATTCTCTAATATAGCAATTTTAGCACCATGCAAGAAGAGTATCACAGTGGAAGCCACTTCTAATCTCTTCTTTGAGTGTGTCTAGGTTAATTTCGGTCTACCATGGACCATTATTTGATACAATGATAGTAGGTTCCTCAGTACTTTTTGGTCCATCCTATTGTGGTCAAGATGATAATTATGCATATTCTATGCATATGAAACTACAAGAATCCACATACATGGGATGAGATCCTTCCATATGTTCAACATATCTACAATAGATCCTTCCACATCTCTAATTTCCACAACCCTTTTTAGGTGTGGTTTGGGTTCCATCCATTGGTCACCATTGATGTAGCTATGCCCATTTCATCTAGACAGAAATAGTCCTCCCATGCTCAAACTGAGAAAGATAGAGAATCATAATTTGTTAAGAAGACCTATCACATCCAACAATAGGATCATGATATCTTGAAGGAAGACAATTATAGTTACAAGTAACGACATGACCAACATCAAGTTCCACATAAATTTTAGGGTGGTGATAATGTGTGGTTGAACTTGTAGAAATAAAATCTCAGAAGCCCCCAGAGGAAGCTCAAACCGCTCAAATATGAGCCTTACACCATCGTGAAGGATGTGTATGAGAATGATTCTGAATTGAGTATTCCCATTTTCATTTGCTTGCATCCATTATATAATGGGGAGTTGCTTTAACAATATTTTCCACCTCTATTGGACACCTCATAGGTGGTTGAGCATCTGGTGTTGGAAAATTGATTGGCATTGATTTCAACCCTAGAAGAAGCATCAAAGATATTCCAGAAGCCCTGAATTTGATTGAAGAAAAAAATGATGAAGGACACTGCAAATGCATGCAAAACCTCCATGGATTGATAGCCATCATTAAGCTATTTCCAATGATAGGTGGCATGTCACGTGTTTCCTCACAGCTGAGGAGATATGACCTAAAAGTGTTGCAAACAAGAATTTATAGGTCATCCCTAAAGATAATTAAGGGAAGAGGTGTTGCAAACATGAATTTATAGGTCAGCCCTAAAGTCAAGAAAAGGAAGTGGTTGGAAGGGTATAAATACACATTAAGAACCTTTTATTTTGAATCATCCAAGAAAGTGATTTCCAAGAACACACTTGGTATCAGAGCTCTACGGAGGAGGCTGTACTAGGAGGTGTAGGTGCGAAAAAGGTTGGAGTTGCAGGTGAAAGGAGGGTTTTGGAAAAGCCCTATCTGAGAAATCCCTCATTGGACGAGTATACAGTTTCTTGTAAAGCCCTGCTAGTTTCATATTTTTGTCACGCAAGGATCTCTAGTATTACAGATTTTGGCACATAAATTATGGTGGACTTGGCATAGGTTTTATTTAATTATTTTACCCAGTTTGATGATTTTGTATCAATGGCAAGTTGATTCTCTTATATATTTGATTTGGTGCTCATAAAACAAGGGGGTTGGATCCTCCTTCCAATTGTAGCTAGAGAATTCAGGGAATTGTAGCTTCCTTCGGGTTGGAGCCTGTAAAATATAGGTTTGGTGCCTCCTTCCAGTTGATGCTATAAAATATTGGGAGTTGTATCTTCCTTTGAATGTAATATTTTATATATAGGAAAAACATTATGTGTATTTCCACATAAATCTGTTGTGCACTATGTATTTCTTCTTCCTCTCTTTATTGTGTATTGGATACATTATTTGATTGAAAAGTAAAATTGTAAAAGGTGATAAATTGTACTTGATACAAATTCACCCCCCTCTCAGTATCAACAATTGGTATTAGAGCAGGTTACCTTCAAAACAATCTAATCACTGGAAGGAAGATCGTGAAAAAAAATGGATGGCCACATTCCAAATGGGATTTCGCCATTTGATGGAAGTAATTATGCATATTGGAGAAACATAATATAAACATACTTGATAGATTTAGGAGTGGATATCTGGATCTCAGTTATCAATGGCTATAAAATTCCAAAATATACTCCAAATTATCCAAATGAGAAGAAATTAATGAGTTGTGATTCAAAGGCTATACGTGTTATCATTGGTGGACTGACACCAATTATTGCTAGCAAGGTGATGGACTCCAACATAGCTAAATAATTTTATCATAAGATTAAAAATATTTATGAAGGTGATCTGAAAGTCAAGTAGGTCAATATTTAACAACACATAGCATAATTTTAAAATCTGAAAATGAATTAAAAAGAAGATATTGCAACCTATTTACTTAGAGTAGATGAAGTTGTCAATCCCATTAGAGGATTAGGAGAAGAAATCAATGAATCCTTGGTTGTACAAAAAGTGTTGAGATCACTTCTTTTGAGATATGATGCCAAGGTCTCGACCATTGAAGAAAATAGGGATTTGACCAAAATGACAATGGATGAACTACATCGGGTCCTCACAGCATATGAAATGAGAACAGATACATAAAATCGATATCCAAACAGAGAAGTAGATTTTAAATTCACGAAGAAAATAAGGAACAAAGAACACAAGGAAGAAGAAAAATTGGGGGATGAATCAGATGAAGAAGAAGCATATTTTGTAAGGAAGTTCAAGAGGGGAACCGAAAAATACAAAGTCAAGTTACATTTTAAATGATTCAATTGTGGTAGAATAGGAAACTATTCTAAGATATGTCCTCTTGAAGAGAAAAAAAGCTTCCACAATAAAAAGAGTATTTACTCCAAGGAGGACAACCGTTCTTCAAATGAAAGTGATTGAGAAGAAAGGGATGTAAGTGAAGTTTTCTTCATAACCCAAGAAACTCAAAATGATCACAAAATTTTTAAAATAGATGAAATCAATTCTAAAGAAGAATTTGATGCAGAGTTCAAAGAAACAAATAGAAACTTTCTGGGGAGGAAATATGTTAAGCCCTAATGTTGGCCCATTACCCCTTAATTGGGGCATATTAGATTAGTAATGCTATTTTATTTATGTCATCTTTAGGCCATTAGTTGTAATTTAGATTAGTAATGTTATTTTAATTATGTCGGCTTTAGGCCATTATTTGTAATTATACCTCCTAGTCTCCTATATATACAGGAGACATTTTCATTGAATGATCTTGTACTTGAACATTTAAGTGGGGTAAAGGAGGTTTCCCCTTGAAGAGGCTTATTATCTAAAATTATCTCTTTTTCAAGTACGTTGATGCTTTCACCTGAGGGTTTTCTATGCTATATTGTTGTTTGGTTCTTAACATATGGTATCAGGAGCTCAAGGTCTTGAGGGTTTAGTACTATCTCGACACACCGTCCAATTTTGCTATAGCTTGTTTTCTACAACTTTGAATGACCTCTTAGAGAGGTATTTAGAAAGGCGGATAAAGATACGTTGGGTTCAAAATTCAGCTCCGAAGGCCTTACCTTTCAGAATCTGACACATACAAGATAGGGTTACGGAATCCTCTGAAATAAGTCATTGTAGAATTTTCACTATAAAAGCTTTTATGTAGCATTTGAGACCACGAAATCTAGAGGAAATTCTGAAATTTAGTAAGGTATCTGTGGAAAATGTTTAGATTCTGGGTCATCTTAAATTTTAGATACACCTTATTGTAAGATAGGGTATCTGACTAGTCCTATTGACTAGTCTCAAGAAGGTATTCAGGTAAAACAAGCATAACTTCTTCTTAGAGTATCCAAATTAGTGGGGCTGGTTGCATTGGATCGTGAATAGTATGTAGTATTTTGGAGGCTTGAGTTTTAGAATTATATATCAATTATTTTGTGCAGGATTTCTATACAAGTGAGATCTCTGGAAAGGCCAAAAATCGGCAAGTTGTGAGGAAGTTAAAGTAAATTCCACTTGGAACATCAATTTTGGTCGGACTGTGGAATTGTAGAGAAGAAATATCAAGGGCTACCTAAAGGAAAGTTTCATGCCAGGAAGGGCTGAAGCGTGGGATATCCTATGAATAAAATATTGTCTAGCGAGACCACCTCAAAATCAAGACTCAAAAAGTGATGTTGGCCAACATGCCACCCAAAAGGGACCTCCTACACAAAATAAGCCCTCCGAGAGAAAATCCTAGTTGGACTCTTGATGAAGGTGAAGAAATCGTGGGACATAAATGATTTCAAAAGCAATGCCAAGATGAACTTCTGAAGAGATAGGGGGGAGTCAATAGAAGCTAAGTTGGATACTAAGATGGATTCAATAGAAAGATCGGTTGGATACTAAGATGGATTCAATGAATCTAAGATGGATGGATTAAAAGGGAATCATGTGGAAGTATTGAGAAATTTTGGCTAATAGAAGACACCCAAAAGTGAAAATGCATCCCATGAAATTCATGATGAAGACACAAGGAAGGTGAATCAAGAATGGAGAGAACTCAACTTTGGTTTGAAGACCAGCCATGTTCTAGATTGATATGAGGAAGTTTGATGTAGGCCCAATCCACATGGATACTTAGGATAGACAATTCTTACGTCTCCATAATGTGCCACATACACACAAAAGGTACAAATTGCTTCCCTATATTTAGAACCTAATCTCAATTTGTTTGGTATTGATGGCTGTGTTCCCCAAATCGCTTGTCCCTTGGACAATTTTCATGGAAGGAAATGATAGCACACTATGAGGATACAAGGGCAATACCTTCTTTAGCCAATTGATAAATCTCAAGCAAAAGGGTTGATTCTTGTCACATTGAGAACTTTCAAAGAATGAATATAAAGGTAGCAATATTCGGATAGGCATGATTGATGTATTCATAGGAACTTTAAGGTAAACATTCAACATAGAAGTTCGCTTTTGGGAACCCAAATCACTGGAGATGCATTTAAGGTGGCAAGAAATGTTGAAAGTAAAAATATGGCTATGGCTACTAGAAGGAACTATCCACAACATCTATAGAGAACAATGCTCCTTCTCTAAAACACCTCAACCTACAAGGTTGACACCTCAACAATTGGAGGAAAGAAAAGCAAAAGGTTTATGCTTTTATTTCCTCCAATTGTTGATACCTCAACAATTGGAGGACATAAGTGTGGTGAGAAGAAATTATTCTACATAGATTGTGAAGAGGAAGAAGAACAAGAACAAGAACCATCTCAAGATGAAAGCATTAGAAGCAATTTCATCTGAAGAGTTATTTGTCACGATATGGAGTGTAATGCATTGGCTACAAATTAGCACTCCTCAAACCCTCAAGATTGAAGGATACATCAAAGAAAAATTAATAGTCCTAATTGATTACGGAAGTACTCATAATTTCATTCCGCGATAAATTAGCCAAAGATCTCAATTGTTTTGTATATCCATTTTGAGTTTCAAGTAATGATTGCGGATGGAGGAACTATCAGTGCTGGGAAAATACAATAAGATCAATCTTACTATGGGGAATATGTAATAGAATAGTCCAATGATTTCTATACCCATGGGTGAGATGCGGATGTTGTACTATGAATCCAATGGTTACGATCATTAGGAACAAGCTTTTAATTTTCAGAACTTTTTCATGAAATTTTCATTGGAAGGAAATAAATTGTAAGGTTAAGAGGTATCACGGGGAAACTCGGTAAGGTGATAGCTTTAATGGCATGACAAAATTATTGAAAAGGAGGCATCAAGGCATTGTGCACAACTATGATCACTAGATGTTCAAACATCTAAGCCATCTATTCATAAGATCTCCAAAGGATCATTGATAAGCATTCCAAAGTATTTGAAGATATTCCCAAGGGTCTCTCCCTCCCACTGGAAATCATGATCATGAAATTAGCCTAATTCACGGGAGTGTTCCTCTCTAACACGAGGCCATATAGATACCCTTATGCCCAGTGAGAATTGAGCACATGGTTGAAGAAATGTTAGAGGCATTAGACCCTGTAAAGTTCTTACTTGCACCGGTGGTAATGGTATTCAAGAAAAGATAACTCATGGCGTATGTATCCAAATTATAGAGAACTCAACAATATCACTATTAAATATAAGTTCCCATTCCCGTGATTGATGAATTGTTAGATGAACTACATGGAGCAATCTATTTCACAAAAGTGGATCTCCATTAAGGGTATCGCATCAGTCGAGAATGAAGGAAGAAGATATCCCAAAGCAACATTTCGAACTCATGAAGGCCATTATGAATTTTGGTCATGCCTTTTTGGCCTTACAAATGCACCTTCCACATTCAAGGGTTGATGAATTCCATTTTCAAGCCCTTCCCTTCGAAAATTTATTATCGATTATTTTTTTGATGATATACTAATCTGTGGCAAGTCTTGGGAGGATCATCGCAACATGTTGACAAAGGTGCTACAACTACTAAAGGAGCAACAACTATATGCCAAACCATCCAAATGTTTCTTTGGAATTAAAGGAGGTAGAGTATTTGGGTCATATTGTATCTCATGGAAGGTGTGAGTAGGCCCCTAACAAGATTAAGGCCATAGAATGAATTTGAGTGGACGATTCGCAAAACATTAAAAATCTTAGAGGGTTTTTAGGTTTTATTGAGGGTTTCTGACAAGTTTGTTCGAAACTATGGAAGAACCTTTGACACCTTTGCTGACACTAACTAAGAAGGATGCATTTTCACCATGGATTCGAGGAGGCAACTAAATCATTTGAACAACTTAAAAGTGATGTGTAAAGCTCCTATCTTGACCACTCGGCACTTCACAAAACCTTTAACGTGGAATGTGATGCATCGGGGAAATGGAATTGGTGTTGTCCCTAATGCAAGAAGGAAGGCCCTAGCTTTTGAAGAGTCGACCACTCAAGGGAAGGGACTTACACAAACCATTTATGAAGAAGAGAAATGATGGCAATACTACATGCATTGAAAATGAACACAATAGGGTAGGCACTTCAAGGTCAAAGCAGTTCATGATAGTCGTAAAACCCTTTCTTGGAACAAAGACTATCTTGGAAGAACAACAAAAATGGGTAACAAGATATTGGGCTATGATTTTGGAATCTGTCTATAAAAGGGAAACAAAATTTTTGTGGCGGATGCACTTTCTCAAGAAAGGATGAGATGTTGGCGCCTCTCTTTTTGCTATCACCGATCATCCAACAGTGGATAGAAACAGGGATGAATGGAAAAATGATGAAAAAGTGTGGAGTCTCATTCAAAGGATTCTGACAGGATTCCGGTGCATCAGATACATTTACATGGAAAATAATGATTCACTATGGTACAAAAGATGCTTATATTTATGTAATGACTCCCAACTCAAACAAAGATACTAGTAAGATTACACACCTCTCCAGTAGGAGGGGCATGGGATTACGAAGAAACCCACCATAGAGTCAGAAGGATTTTTTGGGATGGCCTTAAAACTAATGTTCAAGGTTTGTGGCGGAATGTGTGGTTTGCAAAACAAAATAAGGTGGAAATAATTAAGACCAGGGGTCTTTTTACAACCATGCTCATCCCAAGTCCAGTCTTTGGGAAGGAGGTTTCCATGGATTTCATCAGGGAGTTACCAAAGTCACGAAGGAAAGAGTGTCATCATGGTGATTGTTGATAGGTAGAATAGAGTATGCACGCATTTTCTCATCCCTTCAAATCTAAAGATACGATTCTGCTTTGCATTCATGGAAACCAGTTCAAAAGCTTCCACTTGGCAGCCCAAAGATTATTGTAAGAAATTGTGAGAGATCCCATATTCCAGCTGACATTTTTGAGGCCAATTATTTTCTTGTTTGGGTACTCAATTGGCTCTATGACTCATCCTATCATCCTGTCGATGGACAAGCTTAGAGATAGTGAACAAATGTTTGGAAGGCTAGCTTAGTTGCTTTGTCTCACGATAAACAAATACAATGGTTCAAATGGTTACCCTTAGCGAGAATGGTGGTATAACACTTCCTTTCCTGCAACAAAAATGACACCATTTATGGCACTTTATGGATACCACCCTCCTTCCATCACTTCTTCTCTAAAAAGAAAATCTAGGTTCAAGTAGTGGAAGATCACATGAATCAACAACAAATTCTCCAAATAAGGACAACGACCATGGCTAGTCGCATGAAAAAACAAGCAGGTCAACATGGTAGTGAAAGAAGTTTTTGAAGTAGAGGATTAGATGGCACAAGACTACAAGCACTATGAGATGTCCTTAAACGAAACCAAGAAGGATAATAAATTATCACCAAAGTACTATGGGCCTTATAGGTGTTGCAAAAGATTGTTACTATAGCGCCTGGAAATTGGGTTACTGCATCTTCGTAAGATACATGATTTTCCATGTTTCGCTGCTTAAAAAGAAGGTTATAGGTGACAAGATCAGTTCAAACTATATTGCGAGAACTTGAGGAAGGAAAAATCATATTGAACTGAATCATCACGGACACAAGGTGCCAGGATTAAAGGAATAGATCCATTTTCATAGTATCTCATTAAATGGAGAAACTACCAGTGAATTCCACTTAGGAAGATGAGTCTTTTACTCTGAAGCATCAAAGTTACTCAAGCATTGTGGACAGCACTTGTCTCAAGGGGAGGGGCATGTTAAGCCCTAATGTTGGTGCATTACCCCTTAATTGGGGCATATTAGATTAGTAATGCTATTTTATTTACCCCAGCTTTAGGCCATGGGTTGTAATTTAGATTAGTAATGTTATTTTGAGTATAGCCGGCTTTAGGCCATTATTTGTGATATACCTCCTAGTCTCCTATATATCTGAAGGAGACATTTCATTTGAATGATCTTGTGCTTGAACATTTAAGTGGGGTAAAGGAGGTTGCCCCTAGACATTTTCATTTTGAATGATCTTGTACTTGAACATTTAAGTGGGGTAAAAGGAGGTTGCCCCCTCGAAGAGGCTTATTATCTGAAATTATCTCTTTTTCAAGGCGTTGAGTACTTTTCCTAAGGTTTTTCTATGCTATATTTTTGTTTGGTTCTTAACAAAATACCACATAAAGAGAACAAGAAGATTATGATAATCTTGAAAAATCAAAGCATGCTAAAGAAGAAAATAACAATCTTAGAAACAAAAATAGAGAGCTAATAAATATAATTGTTGTTAAGAAGAGAATCATGACTTTGAAAATACAATTAACAGATTGAAGGAGAAGTTAGATAAGAAGAGTAAATATTATGAGAAATTAAAAGAAGAATTGGATCACACAAGAAAGTAGCTAACATTGATAATTGAAAAGTTGGAGAAATTTGAAAGAAGTACTGAAACATTATATGAAATTATTAGCAATCAGAAATCACCTAGGGTTTAGGCAGGACTTGGATACAATAACATTTTGAATACAACAGACACAACTAAAAAGGACAAGAAAAATGAAGGAACTTCTAGAAACCATGAAAATCCCCTAGGAAGTGGAATCAACAAACAAAAGAAAGTTGAAGAACAAAATGAACATAACATATCGAGCCAAAACATAAGATCAAATTCAGAAAGGGTGAGACACCAAGAAGCTCATTTTCTAATAGGTATGAGAATACTTTTCTTGGTCATTGTTATACTTGAAGAAACTTTGGACACAAAGAAATTCACTATAAAATAAATGCAAGAAACAACTATGTGAGAAATAGAAATGATTATGGATATCCAAGGGACAATCATGTAAAAAATAGATCTAGAAGTTCTTATGAATATTTCAACACAAATTACAATCCATTTGATCCACAGATGGATCAAAATATTGTATGCTAAAAATGCAATAATGTTGGTCACAAAGCACAATATTGCAGAAATATGATAGAAGATGCCTTTATTCCAGCTACAGTATGGAAAAGGAAAGAGAATATAGACAAAATATTTTCAATTAGCATTGATTTTTGAAGCTAAAGAAGATGAATGGTACATAGACAGTGGGTGCTCAACACACATGACTAGGGACCAAAACAAATTCATCATCCTATAGAAAGTAAAAAGTGGTAGAGTGGCATTTGGAAATGACTCCTCTATCAAAATACTTGGAAAAGGTGTAGTGAGTCTTGGAAGTGAAAATGTAAAAGCATAAAATGTATTACTAGTTGAATAATTGAAGCATAATATCATCATTATCAGTAAAACATGTGATCAAGGATACAATCTTAAGTTTAACTTTTGAAGATGTGAAATTAGAGAAGAAGACACAGGAAGATTGGTTTCAACAACAATAATAAGACCAAATAACATATAGATCATATACAAAGAGGAAACAAAGAAAATTGAAGTCACACAAAACAACTCTAAGGAAGGAAAGGATAAGAAGATAGAAAAGGAAGGAGAAGTACTATTGAGTGCCATGAGTTCAAGGGGAGAAGCCCCAAAGAGAAGAGTCACCCTTTTCCATTTATGTCAAAGGGACAGAGAAAAATCAAGAGCATGATGAAAGGGGGAATATGAGTGTTTCCATAAATGAAAAAGGGGGAGATTGTTGGAACATTGATTTTCATTGATGTCAAACCTAGAAGAATCCCTGAAGAAAGTCCAAAATATCTGAAGTTGTTTGAAGCAAAAGAGTATGAAGAAAATTACAAATGCATGCAAAAACTCCATGGATTGATATCCATCCTAAAGACATTTCCAATTATAAGTGTCACGTCACGTGATTCCTGACATTGAGGAGATATGACTTAAAAGTGTTGCAAACAAGAAGTTAGGAATAGGTGTTGCAAGAAAGAAGTTATAGGTCGGACCTGAAGTCAAGAAAAGGAAGTTCTTGGAAGGGTATAAATACACATTAAGAACCTTTATTTTCAATCATCCAAGCAAGTGATTTTCAATCAAAAGTTTTGTAGCGGAGTTGTATGGAGGAGGTCATACTCAAAGATGCAGGTGTAGGGAAGGTCGGAGTTGCAGGTGCGAGGGTTTTGGAAAAAACCCATCTGAATAGTCCCTCACTAGATGAGTATATATTGTCCCACGAGGTCCTTGCGAGGTGTCCTAGCCTCATCACGCGAGGCCTCGTTAGTTTCCCAATTTTCTCACACGAGGATCTATGGTATTACATATTTTGGCACATAATTTGAGTTGATCTTGACATAGGTTTTATGTAATTGTTGTACCCATTTTTATGATGATATTGTATCAGTGACAAGTTGATTATCTTGTATATTTGATTTGGTGATCATAAAACAAGGGGGTTGGAGCCTCCTTTGAATTGTAGCCAAAGAATTCAGGGAGTTGTAGATTCCTTCATGTTGTAACCTATAAACCAGGGGGTTGGTTCCTCCTTCTAGTTGGTGTTGGAAAGTATTGGAAGTTGTAGCTTCCTTTGAATGGAATATTATATATATAAGAAATACATTACATGTATTTCCATGTAAATCTATTGTGCACTATGTATTTATTATTCTTCTTTTTATTGTATATTGGATACATTATTTGATTGAAAAGTAAAATTGTAAAAGGTGATAAATTTTATTGATTCACCCCCCATCTTAGTATCAACATTTCACCCCTATAGAACTCAATATTGACTATATGGAGCAAGATATAGTGGACTAGATCATAGACACAAATGAATAAGGGAACCTGCCAATAGAAGATACAATTATATTGGGTGATTCAAGTGCTAGGAATATTATCATGGATGGATTGACACCAATTGTTGCTAGCAATGTGATGGGATGTAGCATAGATAAATAATTTTTGGATAAGCTTAAAAATATTTCTGAAGGCGATCTGAAATTCAAGTAGGTTAAGATTCAACGACACAGAGCACAATTTGAAAATATGAGAATGGATGAAAAAAATATATATTGTAACCTATTTACTTAAAGTAGATGAAGTTTTCAATCACATCAGAGGATTACGAAAAAAAATCAATGAATCCTTGGTTGTATAAAAAATTTTGAGATCACTTCTTTTGAGATATGATGCCAAGGTCTCAACCATTGAAGAAACTAGGGATTTGACCAAAATGACAATGGATGAACTACATGGGGTCCTCACAGCATATGAAATCAAAACAGATACAGAAAATGGACAGCCAAAAAGAGAATTATCTTTTAAATCCACAAAGAAAAAAAGGAAAAAAGAACACAAGGAAGAAGAAAGATTGAGTGAAGAATCAGATGAAGAAGAAGCATATTTTGTAAGGAAGCTCAAGAGGGGAACTGAAAAATACAAAGGAAATAATATATTGTTTTAAGAGATGTCATGTTGAAGACAAAAAAATCTTCTACAAGAAAAAGAGTCTTTACTCCATGGAGGAAAAAAGTTCTTCAGATGAAAGAGATGGAAAAGAAAGGGATGTAAGGGAATTTCTCTTCATAACCCAAGAAAATCAAAATGATTATCACAAAAAAATGAAATAGATGAAATCAATTCTGAAGAAGAGTTAGATGCAAAGATTGAAGAAACGAACATATAATCTTTCTGAGGAGGAAATACCACAGAAAGTGAACAAGAATATGATGAGAATCTTGAAAAATTGAAGCATGCTGAAGAAGAAAATAGCAATCTCAGAAACAAAAATAGAGAGCTAATAAATTAAATAGTTGTGAAGAAGAGAATCATGAGTTTGAAAATACAATTAACATATTGAAGGAGAAGTTGGATAAGAATATTGAATATTATGAGAAATTAAAAGAAGAATTGGATCACACAAGAAAGGAGCTAACATTGATAATTGAAAAGTTGGAGAAAATTGAAAGAAATATTGAAAAGTTAGATGAAATTCTTAGCAATTAGATATCACCTATGGATAAGGGAGTAATTGGATATAATAAAATTTTGAATACAATAGAAACAGATAAAAAGGACAAGAAAGAAGAAGGAAATTCTAGAAACCATGAAAATTCCTTGTGAAGTGGAATCAACAAACAAAGAAAGTTGAAGAACAACAGGAACATAACATCTCCAGCCAGAACATAAGATCAAAATTCAGAAGGGGTGAGACACCAAGAAGCTCCTTTTCTAACAGGTACGAGAATATTTTTCTCGGTCATTTTTATACTTGAAGAAACTTTGGACACAAAGAAATTCATTGTAAAATCAATGCAAGAAACAACTATGTGAGAAATAGAAATGATTATGGATATCCAAGAGAAAATCATGTAAACAATAGATCTAGAAGTGCTTCTAGATATTTCAACACAAATTACAATCCATTTGATCCATTGTTGGATCAAAATATTATATGCTACAAATGCAATAATCTTGGTCACAAAGAAAAATATTGCAGAAATATGATAGAAGATGCCTTTATTCTAGCTAGAGTATGGAAAAGGAAAGAGAATCTAGAAAAATAAGATTTTCAATTAGCACTGATTGTTGAAGATAAAGAATATGAATGGTACATAGACAGTGGGTTCTCAACACACATGACTGGGGACCAAAACAAATTCATCAACCTATAGAAAGTAAAAAGTGGTAGAGTGGCATTTGGAAATGACGACTCCATCAAAATACTTGGAAAAGGTAAAAGTAGAAGATGTCTTACTAGTTGAAGAATTGAATCATAATCTCCTTATTGTGAGTAAAACATCTGATCAAGGATAAAATATTAAGTTTGAATCCTGAATATGTGAAATCAGAGAAGAAGACTCAGGAACATTGGATGCAACAGAAACAAGAAGACCAAATAACATATATATCCTATACAAAGAGGAAAGAAAGAAAATTGAAGTCACACAAAAGAGATCCAAGGAAGGAAAGGATTAGAAGAAAAGAAAGGAAGGAGAAGTACTATTGAGCATTGTTGGCCCTTGGTTATGAAAGGAAGTGAATATTAAGGAAGAAAGGCGAAGTGTGAACTGTGTGGAAGGCACATAAACCAAGGAAGGGTCAAAGTGGGTAAAGAAGCAGAAAAGAAGGACCAAAGTAAAGGAAAAGAAAATCGTTGAAAGAGAAGATCAAGAAGCAAAGAAGAGGGATCGTGGAAAACTCAACAAGAGGAAAAATACACCAATGGATACTTTGGATCACCTTGCAAAAAATGAGGAAGGTGACGACATACGCTGCCCCTTCACTACCCGCAAGTCGTAAGGTCCACGTGCACTCACAGGATCTTCTTAATCTTCTCGACCCGAAGAACTCCAAGGTTATTCTATTCCCTTATCAGGAAATCTACACCCCAAAGGTTCTTCTTCGCATGATTCCCTCTTCTTGTTTTCAGAGGATCGGAACTCGCGACTTCGCAAGTTCTCGGTTGATCGCTGGGCTCTCGAATCCCTGAGACTCGATATGTCAGTCAACACTGACTTCTCTTTCCTCTATCGGGACTTCGTTCTATCACGACTTCGGCTCTATCGCGACTTCAGTACTCGTGATACCAAACACTCAGTTTTTCCAACCTCCAATACTCGATGTGCCGAAACACCGATACGACCTTATTGTGCTTTCACTACTTCGCACCCTCGCTTCTTCATGACCTGGAGTACCCAAGGCTTGGGTCCTCACCTTGTGAACCTCGAGTTTGTGAGATCTCCTGATCTCCGCCACCTGTATTCTACTCACTACTATGGTCCACACGACTTACCTAACCACCCAAGATATCGTGTGTCGCAATATCGCGACTCTCGTCACCAAGTTTTGGACACTCTCCTCACGAGATCTCGATAGGCGATCTCGCGAATAATACAACAGTCCTGGCTCACTTGTATCAACGCTCTGCCCTCCTAGACTTAGAACCTTTAGACGTTTCTGCCGTAACCTCCTTGCACCTCCGCAGATCCAATGGCCCACGGAACTTTGCGAAATCTCCTCAAATGGTTTCGTCCGTCCGTTCTTCCTCTAATGATTATGTGAAATGAAACAAGATCTTCTCCCACGAAGACTTGTCCACCTGCACGCAAGTTCTTCATTGCTTGCTCGAACGCTTCAAGCACGACTTCTCTCTGCCATCCTTCCTCATATTCGAAGGTCTATCTCTCCTGAGCTTCCTTGAAATTCTCAAATACTTAGAAGGAACTTTTCACACACCCCTTGCGGAAAAAATTCAACAACGCCTAAGTGTTGAAGTCGCTCGACTCTGCGCACTCCTGCAGCAGCAGTCTTTCGATACTTTGCTCAGAATCGCAACTCTGAGACTTATCTTGGCCTGCGCACTCCTTGCATGACACTGTGCCAATGCACTCCTGAGATGAATGAGAACAAAGCTTTCTCTAATTGAACCCTTCTGTCAACGCACTCCTTGCGGACAAATTTGACTGCACCCCTTGCAAGAATCCTCTGGCTCGAATAGAGAAATAATTGAAACTCATTCCATCTCCCTCTCAAGCTTCAATTCAGCCATGAAATCACATACACAGTTCAGCCATGAAATCACATACACAGCATATAAAAGTAAATGTATGACAGGAAGAAAATATTCATGAGCATAACATCAATACACAGAGAATAGACACATAACCATGGATTTGAATCAAAGCTTTTCCTCTATTAATTCAATATCTATACATGGAGTGTTCTTCATACAATTCTCTGTATGCTCTTCTCTTCTTGCTCCTAAATGCTAATATTACAATGATACAATGAGGGTGTCTATATTCGTTTTCCCTCTCGAATTCTAAAGCTATCAAATCTACAATTAAATTCCTATCTACCTGCATTAACTAGATTAAATGCCTCCTATCTACTTCAGACAAGAGCATAAGGATCGAGGTCTGATACAACATACAAAAGGCGCTCTTTCATAAATGGTTCATTGAAGGTTTGGCGCTTCATTTCCAAAAAAAATTCAAAGTAATATGTCATGTGTTAAAAAACACATGTGTTGGCTCCACGCCCGCTTTGGTAATTGTGATGCTCCTGCATCATACTCCTCGACTTGAAAACTTTCATGGGCTCCTGTCCATGAGCTCCTACATGGTCTATCCATGCTTTTGTATTACTATTTCTCTCTCCCAGCTGGCATCTTCCACTGGATGATTCTTCCACTTGACCAGATACTCGAAGTATTTTTTTCTTCTGGTCTTCTTACCCACTCTCTTGTCCAGTATGCACTCCATCTGTGGCTTCTCTGCAACTGGTAATTGCTTCATCCACTGGACCAATGGCTCCTCAGTTCCAGTCTCTACTTCTCTAGTCTTATACGGGTATAAATCTGTAATATTGAATATCGGAGATATTCCGATGCCCTCCAGCAACTCGATCTCATAAGAATTTTCTCCGAATTTTTTCAAGACCCTGCATGGTTCGATTTTATTCATTTTCATCTTATTGTATGTTCCCCTCAGGAACCTTTGTTTCCTCGGGTGTGCCAGAACTAGATCACCAACTTCAAACTGAAGTTATCTCCGATGTTGATCTGCTCTGCACTTGTACTCCGGATTTGAGTCTATCAATCGTTGCTTCACTCTACTGTGAAGTTCTTTCACCGCCTCAGCAAATTCCTCTGCACTAGCACTATTAGTCGAAGTCTATTTTGAATCCCTCAATTCAGATACTCCTCTTGCTTCCTGCCATATACAATCTCAAATGGACTTTTTCCTGTGCTTCTGTTCACTGAGTCGTTGTATGCAAACTCTGCCTGTGGCAACACATTGTCCCAACTGTTGTGGTGCTCTGTCACCAAGCTTCTGAGTAAGTCTCCCAAACTTCTATTTAACACCTCGGTCTGCCCATCCGCCTGAGGATGATAAGCTGAACTAAACGCCAAGTTAGTTCCTAGATTCTTCCATAAGGTCGTCCAGAAATTCCCTATGAATTTTGTATCCCTGTCCGAAACTATGCTTTTAGGCAATCCATGAAGTCGAATGACCTCCTTGAAAAACAAATTCGCGATGTGAGTCGCATCGTTGGTCTTCTGGCATGGAATAAAATGTGCCATTTTTGAAAACCTGTCCACCACCACAAAGATGGAATCAACACCTCTCTGCGTCCTCGGCAAACCTAATATAAAATCCATGCTTATCACCTCCCATGGCTTCTCTGGTATGGGCAATGGCTGCTAAAACCTACGTTCTACTTTCTCCCCTTCGAATGTTGGCAAATCCTGCACCTGTCAACAAATATCTTGACCTTTGCTTGCATGCCTGGCCAAAAATATGATTCTCTCAGCTTTGCGAATGTCTTATCGTGGCCAAAATGTCCTGCCAATCCACCACTGTGCTTCGCTTTTAGCAGATTCTCCCTCATGGAGCAATTTGGAATACACAGCTGATTACCTCTGAACAACAATCCCTCCTGGATCATATAATCTATCCAAGGACTCCGATCTCTGAGAACTGGATTCTCAGCTGCTTCATACGCTTCTCCGAAATCTGCATCTCCTACGTACATGTCCAATTTTCAAAACCTAATGTTTTGACTCGAAATTCCTGCAGCAACAAACACTTCCTGCTCAAAGCATCAACCACTTTGTTAGCAGTACCTGAAATATGATTAATAAAAAACGTGAAATTCTGCATATACTCTACCCATTTTGCATGTTTCTAATTCAACTTCTCTTGTTGACTCACAAATTGCAATGCATGATTATCGTTGTACAATAAAAATTCTTTTGGGATCAAGTAATGCCTCCACTTCTTCAACACCTGTATGATAGCATACAACTCCTTATCATAAGTGGAGTACTTCAGTTTTGCTTCATCCAACTTCTCACTGAAATATGCAACTGGTTTATCCTCCTGACTCAAGACTACTCTTATGGCAAAGCCACTTGCATCACATTTCACCTGAAATGTCTTCATGAAATCCGGCAACACCAACACTGGTCGTTCCGTGATCTTTCGCTTCAACAGATTGAGGCTCTTCTCAGCTTCAACAAATTGAGGCTCTTCTCAGCCTCTGTTGTCTAATGAAAAGACTTATGTCACTTCTTCACTGTGTCCATCATCCCTGCGCTAATTCCACTGAAATTCCTAATGAATTTTCGGTAGAAACTAGCTAAGCCATGGAAACTCCTCACCTCGAAAATATTTCTTGATGATGGCCAATTCTTGATCACTTCTACCTTACTTGGATCCATTTTTAATTCATTTTCCGATATGAAAAAACCCAAGTAAATGAGCTCCATCTTCATAAATGAGGACTTCTTCATATTAATCAACAACTTCTCCTGCTGTAGTCTTCTCATCACAATGGCCAAATGTTTCAAATGTCTAGCCTTTGTCTTATTGAAGATCAGTATATCATCCAGATATACGACGACAAATTTCCCGATGAAATCCTTCAAAACTTCATTCATCAATCTCATGAATGTGTTGGGTGCATTTGTCAACCCAAACAGCATGACTAGCCATTCATACAGTCCTTCGTTGGTTTTGAAATATGTATTCCACTCATCACCTTCCCTCATGCGAATCTGATGATACCTACTCTTTAAATCAATTTTTGAAAAAAATCTTGCCCCACTCAGGCAATCCATCAGATCATCCATTCTCGGAAGTAGAAACCTGTACCTGATGGTTATCTTGTTAATTTCTCTTGAGTCGGTACACATTCTCCAACCTCCATCCTTCTTTGGGCTAAGCACCGTTGGAACAGCACACAGACTCAGGCTTTCTCTGACAATTCCTTTGTCCAACAACTCTCGGACCTGCTTCTTGACCTCCTCATTTTCCTGCGGTGTCAATCTGTACGTAGCTTTGTTCAGAAAACTGGATCCTGGTATGAGATCGATGTGATGGCTCACACTCCTCATCAGTGGAAACGAACGAGGTAATTCATCCATGATGATGTCAGCGAACTCTCCCAGTAATTCCTGAATCTCATTTGGTAATTCATCCACTCTTGTGCTAGTCAGGACAATCCCCGGCTTCCTGACCACAAAGAATTGTGGATCCTCTTTCTTCTCCATCTCTGTAAGAAGCTCCTTCCCACTCATGAGAAGTNCATATTGCCATGGTCTACCCAGCAATAAATGACATACATCCATGGGAATGACATCACATAAGACCTTATCATTATATCCCCCTATCTTGAATTCAACTAAACATTGTTTAGTGACACTCACCTGATGTCTCTTCTGTAGCCATGAAACCTTGTATGGACTCGGGTGATCAGTTGTCTCCAGTTCCAACTTCTCTACCATTTCGGTTGAAATGAGATTATCGGTGCTACCATTGTCAATAATAACCTTGCACACCCAGTCCTTGGTTTTGCAAGCTGTTCTAAATATTCTGGTCCTTTGAGCTGAGTCCTCCACCTCCTTCCTAGGTGTTAAGAGAACTTTACGCATCATCATCGACCTTCCACCTTCTGTGTCTTCATTCTCAATATCATTCCTCTACGCTTCAATGATGTGAGCTTCTCCACTATCCTTCTTTCTATCTAGATAGTCAAATACCTTGTGTCCATCCTTTCCACATGTGAAGCATGTGATTACTCCACCTCGACCTCTTTCCCTA
>SNQJ01S0010280.1:177079-195561 GCA_010110895.2 Picea sitchensis
TTTACGTCAGCATAATCTCCCTTTTGCTCTGTATGTTGTCCTCTATGTTCAACATATTGCTGTCACCCTTGTGAGGTTCCACCTCTCTCAACCTTACCCTAAGGTTTCTTCCATTCCTCCTTGGGCTTCTAGTATTTCTCCTGGGCAACTGCCTTGCCTTTGGGCTGACTCTTGCCTCGCCCTCTCTGAATTTTCTTACGGCTTAGCTTCTTCTCGGCTTTCAGAGCCATATGATAAACATCCTCCACCGTTCTGATGGTAACCATACTTAATTCATCCTGAATGTTGTATCTCAGACCATTCAGATATCTGGCAACCTTCTCATCATTGCTCTCCCGATGACTTGCTCTGATGTTCAGTCGATAGAATTCCTCAGTGTATTCCTTCACTGTCATCAGTTTCTGTCTCAGGTTCTGCATCCTCCTGAACAGAGAAATTTGATGATCCCTTGGGATGAACTTTTCCTTCATCTTTGCAATCATTCAATCCCAACTTTTAATCTTTTGCTTGCCTTTGTAGTGTCAGTCAGCTTGTAGCTTGTCCCACCACAATGTTGCATGTCATTTCAATTAGGTGACAACATGTCTAACCTTTTTATCCTCTTCGATATCCTCATAATCGAAGTAGGTATCAAGAGCTCTGATCCAATCTAGAAGCTCTTCTGCATCCATACTCCCTTCATAAGCTGGAATGTCCATCTTTGTCTTTGAACTCATCTGGGCGGTATCTTTAATTAATCGCTCATTGGCTACATCTTCGGCTGCAACTTCTCCTTGTTGTTCAGCTTCAACTTCTCCTTCGGAGTCACTTAGATCTCCAACAGTGGTTGTGCGTCTCTGCGTTGCTTCCATATCTTCTAATCTCTCTCGGAGATCACGTATCTTCCTTTCCATCTCTGGGTTCTGTACTTGTCTCCCTCTTCCTCTCTGGTTTCCCCTATCCTCTGGATCGGGTGATTGTCTTTCTCTCCTTGGCGGCATGGTGAAATTCCTTTTTCTCCTCTGTTACAGAAAACAGAGAAATTTTCTCGCTCTAATACCACTTGACGGCGCACGCTGCCCCTTCACTACTCGCAGGTCGTAAGGTCCACACGCACTCATAGGATCTTCTTATTCTTCTCGGCCTGAAGAACTCCAAGGTTCTTCTATTCCCTTATCAAGAAATCTACACCCCACGGGTTCTTCTTCGTGCGATCCCCTCTTCTTGTTTCCGGAGGATCGGAACTCGCAACTTCGCAAGTTCTTGGTTGATCGTTGGGCTCTCAAATCCCCAAGACCTGATATGTGAGTCAACACTGACTTCTCTTTCCTCTATCGGGACTTAGTTCTATCACGACTTCACTACTCGCGATACCAAACACTCAGTTTTTCCAACCTCTGATACCCGATGCATCGAAACGCCGATACGACCTTATTGCGCTTTTTCTACTTCGTGCCCTTGCTTCTTCATGACCTGGAGTACCCAAGGCTTGGGTCCTCACCTTGTGAACCTCGAGTTTGCGAGATCTCCTGATCTCCGCCACCTGTCTTCTACTCACTACTACGGTCCACACGACTTACCTAACCATTCGAGATATCGCGTGTCGCAATATCGCGACTCTCGTCACCAAGTTTTGGACGCTCTCCTCATGAGATCTCAATAGGCGATCTCGCGAATAATACAACGGTCCTGGCCGACTTGTATCAACGCTCCGCCCTCCTGGACTTCGAACCTTCAGACGCTTCTGCCGTAACCTCCTTGCACCTCCGCAGATCCAACGGCCCACGAAACTTCGTGAAATCTCCTCGAATGGTTTCATCCATCCGTTCTTCCTCTAATGATTCTATGAAATGAAACAATAGCTTCTCCCACGAAGACTTGTCCACCTTCACGCAAGTTCTTCAGCGCTTGCTCGAACGCTTCAAGCACGAATTCTCTCTTCCATCCTTCCTCGAATTTGAAGGTCTATCTCTCCTGAGATTCCTTGAAATTCTCAAATACTTAGAAGGAACTTTGCATGCACCCCTTGCGGAAAAACTTCAACAACGCCTAAGTGTTGAAGTCACTCGACTCTGCGCACTCCTGCAGCAACAGTCTTTCGATACTTTGCTCAGAATCGCAACTCTGAGACTTAGCTTGGCCTGTGCACTCCTTGCACGGCATTGTGCCACTGTACTCCTGAGATGAATGAGAAAAAAGATTTCTCTAATTAAACCCTTCTGTCAACACACTCCTTGCGGACAAATTTGACTACACCCCTTGCAGGAATCCTCTGGCTCGAATAGAGAAACAATTGAAACTCATTCCATCTCCCTCTCAGGCTTCAATTCAACCATGAAATCACATACACAACATATAAAAGTAAATGTATGACAGGAAGCAAAAATTCATGAGCATAACATCAATACACAGAGAATAGACACATAACCATGGATTTGAATCAAAGCTTTTCATCTATTAATTCAATATCTATACATGGAGTGTTCTTCATACAATTCTCTGCACGCTCTTCTCTTCTTTCTCTTGAATGCTAATATTACAATGATACAATGAGGGTGTCTATATTCGTTTTCCCTCTCGAATTCTAAAGCTATCAAATCTACAATTAAATTCCTATCTACCTGCATTAACTAGATTAAATGCCTCCTATCTACTTCAGACAAGAGCATAAGGCTCAAGGTCTGATACAACATACAAAAGGTGCTCTTTCATAAATGGTTCATTGAAGGTTTGGCGCTTCATTTCCAAAAAGTTTTCAAAGTAATATGTCATGTGTTAAAAAACACATGCACTGGCTCCACGCCCGCTTTGGTAATTGCGATGCTCCTGCATCAGAAGGACAGGCTAGCGAAGCTCCAAAAACATGGGTCAAGTGGACCTAGGATTTTGGCACCTAGGGTTTTGGATCTAGGGTTTCGACACCTAGGCTTCAGTCTAAGGTTGTCTGAGAGTCATGTAATGTATAAATAAAGGTTTATAAGACCTAGGAGGGTTGGTTCTAGTTCTTGGTTCTTTCTCAATTGTTCGCTCATAATATTATGGTTGTTATTCATTGTTGTTGTTGAGAGAAATAGTGAGTCTATATTATGGATCTTCATTTGGGTGTGAAGATCAACCCTGTAGCTAGGTACACAGGGAGGGAAGAGAAACAGAGAAAGAGAGACAGATCTGCAGCTAAGTCTGTAGATAGAAATGTATGTTTTCATATAATAAATCAAGAAACACATTTTTATGGGCGTAGCCCTAGGGAGAGGATGAACCACGTATATCCTATTGTCTTTTTGGTTGATGTTGTGTTATTTGTTATCTGTTATAATGTTACTACATTGTTGTGTTAGATCAGAGATATAACTTCATGGAGCTAGCCTAAGAGTGGTAAAGAATATCTAGACTATTTGCGTTGTATTTGGAATCACTTTGCATTTCCTTTGGTTGTAGACATTTGTGTCCTACAACCCCCTAATTCTACTTCAAGTGAGACTGCATCTGCTTCATAGGTGTTGCTTAAAGGGCCAGTAGTTAGGGTTTTTTTGGTGCATTGTTGAAGCATTGAACCCTGGGTCTACCCCTGTGCCAACAAATGGTTCAGTTGCCAAGACCAGGATCTTCTTAAGGGAATGTCAAGGTGGTTTCCATCGAAGACAAAGATTCAGAAGTGGATAGAAGAACAAGAAAAGGACTTCACTGAAGCTCAGAACAAGAATCCTAGCATTAGTACAAAATATTGGTTGGGAAGGTACATCTTTACCTACATACACGAGATTTTCTTTGCAGGAGTTCATAAGGATTTGTATGAGTGGTTAGCCAGATTAGCAGACACCCATTTTGAGATTAGATCTAGACCACCTGTGGTTTGGACAGTAGCATTGATCAAGAAATTCAAGAGATTCGATAATGCTATGTCTAGAGTAGTGTATTTTTGGTTTGATAGCACTATTGGAGGGTACATCACTAAGTTCACTATCGATAGAGTAGAATTGTATAATCAAGGAGAGAGGTGTTTCTTTAAGGGACCTAGAGGAAAGTTCATACACTTTTTAAAAATGAGGATTAACATGCTATTGCAATAGAAGAATATTTTGAAGATATAGTTAAGCTAATGTTTAAGAATTCAGACAATGATAGTGACACAAAGGCTAGACACACGTGCAGTGGGAGATCATTTAGAGAATTTCCTCTTGCAAAAATGTTTAAGTAGAATTACGGAGATGAGGGATTCTATAGTGGGGAAGAAATAGAACTAACAAATGAAGAGTATTTAGATTTCGCAAGTACAGAGGAAGTAGGATCTGAATAACTTCACCGGGAAGAACCAGAAACTTCAGGAACTGCACCTATTGTAAAAGTAAGTACTATTACTCCTCATGTTGTTTTAGCAACATTAAGTAACAAAAGTAGTCAGAGAAGTTAGAGTACTATTACAAGTAGTTTACACATACTCAGTCAAGAAACCAAGGAAGATCTATGGCAGATGAAATAAGGTTACCTATCTTTAGAGGAGATGGATCTGAAGATCTTGACCAACACTGGTTCCTATGTGAAGTTGTCTGGAGAATTAAGTAATTCATCGACAAAGCTGTTTAGAGAAATCAGTTTAGTACTACCTTGAGGGATCGAGCTCTGAACTAGTAAATGAAGTTTTCTTCAGGACATGGACAACCTAAATTGTTTAATGACATTAAGACTGCGCTGAGTGTAGAGTTCAAGAAACCTAAGTCAGAGTCATAGTGCATTACAGAGTTGAAGGAAATCAAGAAAAAGGTCACTAAACCTTTTTGGGAGTTTGATTAGAGGTTTAAGACTATGGCAGGTCGCTTAAGTTTTCAGATCCCAGATGAATAGAATAAATAATGGTTCATCACTTCCCTCCTACCACATATCAGGTTTCCTCTGATGAAACAGAAAATAGCTTAGTAGGCTGAAGCTCTAGAGATTTCTATGAAACTATAAGAAACCCTTGTAGGAGAATCCATTCCGGGTATGAGTCATATCTTAAATCAATTAACTAGTTTATCCTTACAATTCGAAGATATGAAGATAGATAGAGGAAAGAAAAAAAGAGAAGATACATGGTGTATCATATGTAAATCAGAGGGCCATGACAAAGAGCATTGTCCCCTATTTCATGAATACCTAGCCTCAGGAGCGCCTAGCCCTTTGAAGCAAGCCACTCTACCATCGTTTGCGGTATGTAGAAATAGACACTGCCCTGGTGAATGTTATTATATGCATAAATATATCTAGACACCTACCAATCTTTATTGCACATTCTGTAAATCTACGGAGCATGATGAGAAGGATTGTAGGGCTTATGATATCATGCATGAAATATCAAGGGATACATATAGGACTCAAGGAGAAACACAACAAGAGGTAAATAATGTGCAGTTCAACTCCCCAGGAAGAGGAAACTTCAACCCTCGTGGTGGATTCAGAGGAAGAGGATGAGGTGGAGGTGTGGGTCGAGGTAGAGGTCAGATTATTTGTTATAATTGTGCACTACTAAGACATTTGGAAAGGGATTTTTAGAATCCTTGTACTACTTGCAAGTACTGCAACTCATTCGATCATGTCATCGAAGATTGTTCAATATTGTTAGCCAAAATTCAAGATAGATGAGGAGGAAACCAACAAGTCTAATAGATATCAATAGAACCTCATGGTGAGGACCCCAGATTCGTTGTTATTACTAGAGGAGGCATTGTTACAGGAGAAGATAGAGTGACCTCAGGAAATACTGCAGAAGGATCAAGGATCAAAAGAGATGCAAAAAGGAACAGTTGTTTGATCCAAGAAGAGAGAGGCATATAGTTGAAGAAGCAAGGAAATAATTTGTAGGAGAACAAACTTCTTCATCTAAGGCACAACCAGAAGTAAGGGAATGTGAAATGCCACCAACATTTGATCAGTCTATCTTAGCTAAACAAGGAAAAGAGGTAAGAAAGCTCATGTAATTCCTATATACCTATATCAATTTGATTAAAGATGAAAAAGTTGTGCAGGAGCTACAACACCTAGTAAGACAATATGAAATTGGAAGAATAGACCTTATGATGAGTAGAGTCGTGGATCAAGTATCAAGGAAAATAAGGACAAACAAGGAATTTCACCTTGGTGCTCAGATTTGATACTACGACATGGACTATGTGGTCCTTGACTTGGGATCAGAAGTAAACATTATGAGGAAGCAGACTTGGGAACTAATGGGAAAACCTATATCGATTTACTCTCCTATAAGGCTCAGGATGGTTAATCAATAGGTAGTGAGCCCCTTTGGAAGACTAGAGCATGTCCCTATAGACATCAATGGGGTAAGCACATTTGTGGACTTCAAAGTGATTGATATTGTTGACGATAGATATCCTTATCATGCGTTGTTAGGAATTGATTGGGATTTCAAAAATTTGACTGTTGTTGACCTAAAGAAGAGAAGAATGGCATTTGAGGGTAATGGCCTTAACGTCATTGCACCTATTGACCCTGATGAAGGTCACATATACACATAACTGATAAGAGAAGAAGACCGCACCTACGATCTAGAAAACATCTACAAACTGATAGCAAGACAACAGGATTATATTAATCCCATAAAAAATGGAAATCTAATTTGGTGAAGTGAAAGTGCATGTTCATCAGATTCAGAGGAAGCAATGGAAAATTGGCAGAATGGAATGTATAAAGTCTCCACACAGAGATGTGCTAGATTGACCATAGCAGTTCATTGGATTGGCACAGAAGTAAGTAATCTCCGTACATTTGATGGCTTGAATCATTTATAGACATTTCTAGCTAAATTTGAAGGAATTGTACCAGTACAACAAAGGTGTTGGCACTAGATGAAGCGTTTAAAGCAACATCAACTAGATGGTGGGGAACACACAAGAAGAAAATCGCAGAGTGGGTACAATGTCACACCTTACTAACAGTGCACTTCTTAGACCAAGTTGAAGGATGCAAAGTTCGATACACAGGTTAGAGTTGTCTTAAGGACCATGTGCGAAGTGGTGAGGAAGCCTAGAGAAATATTCCTAAAGAATAGTGGGTGCATAAGTTCATTAACACATTGGATACCACACCTATCAACTGGTATCTTCAAGTAGAACTGTGCTTATCCACTTCATATTGGTACGGTATGACTCATAACTTTATAGCTATGTTTTTATTTGAGAGTATGTACCCCATAGTAGATTAGGCTTGACATATTGTAAGACAAAAGGTCTTTGAGGAGGCACCTACCTTCCCTTTTGAGTAAGAAGAGGATGAATGGACTACACCTCTTCAGAGATTACAGGGTTGTTATAATATTAATGTTGATGAAGATGACAATCCTAGGATTGTAAACATCGTAGAAACTAAAGGACAAAGAGACATAGAAGGACCAGGGATTGAATTACCTTTTATTAGACAACCCATTAAAATTAAGAAGGCTAATATTGGAACAGAGAAAAACCCTAAATTAGAAAATGTTGGAGACTATTGGGATGATGTTATTATTAGAAAGATCACAGAACTTGTTGAAATGTAACAAGGGATGTCCTCATTCATGTTTTTGTGTTTTTTCATGGGGGGGACATAAAGTCATATTTCCTAGACATGTTTTATTTGTAAAGTGACTGTTTAAATAAAGTTATTTTATAAAGTGAATGTACTTTATAACTTAAAGTAATTTTAAGTTGTGGCACCCAAAAAGTATTTAATGAGAATTTATTACATATTTTGTAATTAATAAGGAGCATTAAATATGAGCCCTCACATTAGACTTATGATAGCCATTAGATTGAGTCAGTCATGTAAGTTAGGGTTTCTTGGGAAAAAGAGAAAAGTACATATACATGTTTAAGGATGTGAGAAGAACACACTGGAGAAGACGAGAGGAGTTGAGTTGAGAGATTTCTTGAGAGAGGAAAGTGAGTATCAAGAAGGGCATGATTCCCAAGAGAGCTAGGGCACAAATCCCAAGGAGGCATTTAATGTTTTGATTTGTTGCAGTGATATTTGTTGGGACAGGTCGTACTATACAGATCTGTACAAGTCGTACAATAGCATTCTTGAGGCATGAAAACTGAGGCAAGCTTGGGCATGGTTTTCGAAATAGACCTTGAGGAATTTTCCAAAGGAGGGCAGTCGTACAGAAGGCAAGGTACAACTACCTATTGTGGCATGAATTTCGAGGTGCCAAATTTCAGTAAAATCATACAGTTGTACGGACTGTGGCACGGTTTTCAAGATAGATTTGTAGTGGGCAGTTTTTGTGCTGTAAGAGGTATTTCTCTTTGTTGAAAAGTGTTATTGATGTTGTTATGAACTTTCCTAAAGAAAAATAATAATATCTCTCTCTCTCTCGTTGGGTTTCCCCACATTGGGGTTTTCCCTGGCATTTGCCTAAATTTCTATGAGTTATGGGTTGTTGTCCACTGTGTATTTCCACTGCATATTTTTCTTAGCAATGTGTGTTTCTGCTTATGGAAATTTCTGAATGTGGGTATTTATCTCTGAAATTTATGAAGACAGATATCTCTATGTTGTTAAGTGTTTGACGAAATGTGTGAATGAAATATTTATTATTTTGTCATTAAAAATCTACATGGTATCAGATCTTTATCTCTGACAGTGAGCAGTGTCATATTTGGGCAAAAGGGTGTGATTGTTTTCCTTGAGTTGTGATAGGTAATATGGATGCAAGCATTAGATATGAGGATCGGTTGGATGGCATTTCTAACTACTTGCAGTGGAAGGTTCATTTGTCAATCGTTCTCAAGGAGAACAAGATCTATAGCTATGTCAAATCTATTGTAGCAGCTCCCACAACGAATCCTATTGCTTTGGAATTGCATGAGGTCAAGGAAGCCAAATCTCAGAGGATTATTCTGGATGGGGTGAAGGATCACCTTATCCCACACTTGGCTAAGAAAAATACTACCAAGGCGATGTGGGATTCACTTAAGAACTTGTTTGAGGCGACGAACGAAAATTGAAAGATGTCCTTTAAGGCTAAGTTGCATGATACCAAGATGGGCAAGAAGTAGAGTGTCCCTTCTTATCTTACCCAGGTGGCTCAAGTTAAATATGAGTTGGTAGCTGTTGGAGAGGTCATTTCAGATTTTGATTTGGTGAGGATAGCCTTAAATGGCTTCACCAAAGATTGGGAAGTCTTCGTGAAGTGCGTGGTGGGTCATGAACATCTACCAGATTGGAGCAAACTGTGGGATGATTTCACTCAGGAGGATATCCAAGAAATATCTCAGAGTAGTGATCAGAAGACAAACAGATCTGATGAGAATGTTTCTCTTATGGAAAAATGCAAGAAGAATGGAAGTTCTGGAAGGGACTTGAGTAAAGTCAGATGCCTTTGTTGTAACTAGTTGGGGCACCTTGCCTCTCATTGTCTTGAGAGGAAGAAGAAGATGAAGGATTTAGAGAGGCCTGAGATAGTTGCTACATCAGCCATAGAGGACCTTGCTTCAAAGTTCGATAGTGAATTTTCTTTGGTTATGACGTAGCCCCTCTCAAAACGTGGGTTGAAAGGTCCCCATCAATAGGATCTTTCCTTTACCATTGGCCCGAAGAGCTCTCAACAACCACTCTTCTATTTCCCTTTTGATAAATCTGCACCCACAACAAATCCTCGTGGGATCCTCCCTTTGCACTTAGGAGATCGGATTTCACGATATCGTGAATCCGGTGGCCGAGCTCCTGCTTACTATGACCCCTCAATCCCGAAACTCCGAGACTCTGATATCACTCCGACTTGTCAGATCTCACATGTTCGCAAGTTGCGATAACCAACATCTCTTCCTACAAACCACGAAATCTCGATATTCTATTCGTCGAAATCCCGAGATGCCAGACTTTGACATGTTCTTGGTGCTGGCCCACAACTAGCCTTATCACCTTTTTTGAGCTTCAATTCGATTGAATTCTATGTCGATAGGGTGCCACTGTCCACCTTGTTGGCTCCTATGGTCCTACCCAATCCTATCGGTCCTTCACAGCTTTGCGCTTCGCAATTTTGTGAACTTTGATACCAAGTTTTCGACCCTTCCACTCATGAAATCCCGATAGGAGATTCCATGAGTGATCCAACAAATCCTGGCTGACTTGGGTCG
This sequence comes from Picea sitchensis, assembly GCA_010110895.2. NCBI lineage: Eukaryota > Viridiplantae > Streptophyta > Pinopsida > Pinales > Pinaceae > Picea > Picea sitchensis. The sequence continues at coordinate 187,165 of SNQJ01S0010280.1, forward strand.
ATGGCTCTACCTCTCCTGAACTTGCACCTTTTCGGAATACTCACCATAACTCCTTTGCTCCTCCACGAGATCTGACAGCTCACGGAACTTTGCGTATTCTCCATAGAGAACTCCGACCGTTTTTTCTTCCCTTGTGGAATTCTACGTGAACTAAACAAAGTGTCTCTCTCCATGGAACTCGTCCTTCTGTGGCTCGATGTCGCTACGCATTCTTTCATATTTTCAAGGTACTTGGTCTATTTCCTTCCTTCGATGACTTTGAAGGCTTCAAATCCCTCTGAACTTTCCCATGACTTCGAGTCTTTCAGAAAAATCCTGCTCGAACTCCTTGCAACAACCTTCAAACACTTCCAAGTGTTGAAATCCTTCGACTCTGTGCACGCCTGCAACAGTAGTCTCTTAATGCTTCACTCAGATTTGAACCTATAAGACTTTACTCGGCCTGTGCACTCCTTGCACGGCTTGTGTGCCTGACTACACTTCTGAGTGAATGAGAAACAAAAGCTATCTAGTCTGGGCTTTGAGAGACAAACCTATGAATCCTTCGTCAACGCACTCCTTGTAGACAATTCAACTGCACTCCTTGTAGGAACCCTTGCTTAGATGGAGAAACAATTGAAACTCATTCCTTTTTCCTTTCCTCTCAGATTTCAAACATTTAAAAAGAAATCATTCATACATAGAATAAAAGAAAATGTACAGCAGGAAGAGTAAAATAACCATGAGTATAACATTTAGCATACATACATAAAGAACAAACATGACGCCATGAATTTGAATCAAAACTTTCTCTATTAATTCAAATTTCTGTACATGGGTGTTTTCACATAGCTCTCTGCTTCTCCTCTATGCTCTCTATACTCTTCATAATCTCTTCACCTAATGTTACAATACACAATGAGGGTGTCTATATCCTATTTCCCTCTTGCACTCTAAAACTGTCTAATCTAACATTCAATTCTATCTACCTGCATTTACTACTATAAATGCCTTCTACCTACTAAGGACGAGATCAGATTGCTGAAGGTCCATTTACATTATAAAAGGGCTCTCCTTCTTAATGGCTTCATTAATATTTTAAGTCATTTTCAAAATTTGGGCTGGGCACTTGTCCAGCTGTCTCTGGACTCTGCGCTGGCTCGCTTGAGATGCTCCTGCATCATACTCCCTGGCTTGAAAATTTTCATTGGTTCCTATCCATGAGCTCACGCACTGTGTGTCCATGCCTCTAGATCTCCACTTCATTCTCCCAGCTGGCATCGTCAACTGGATGGTCCTTCCACTTGAACAAATATTCAAAGTATTGCTTTCGCCTGGTCATTTTGCTCAGTCTTTTGTCCAGTATGTGCTCCATCTGTGGATTTTCTGCAACTGGCATCTACTTTGTCCATTAGATCATCGGTTGCTCATTTCCTATCCCTACTTCCTTAGCTTTATAGGGGTAAAAATCTGTGATATTGAATATCGGAGAAATTCTGATCCCATTGGGTAATTCAATCTCGTAAGCATTCACCCCAAATTTCTTCAAGACCCTACATGGTCTAATTTTCTTCATCTTCAGCTTATTAGATGTTCCTCTCAGGAATCTTTCCTTTCTCAAATCTGCCAGAACCAAATCACCAACCTCAAATTGAACTTGTCTCCTGTGTTGATCTACTCTTCTCTTATATTCTTGGCTTGAGTTCTGTAAATGCTCCTTTACCTGGCTGTGAAGCTCCTTCATTGCCTCTGCGAAATCTTCTACACTAGCGCTCCTAGTTGCAATCTGTTCTAAATCCCTCAACTCAGAAATTCCTTTTGGTTGCATGCCATAGACAATCTGAAATGGACTCTGCCCTGTGCTTCTGTTAACTGAGTGGTTATAAGAAAATTTTTCCTGTGGTAATATGTTGTCCCACTAGCTATGGTGTTTTGTCACCAAGCTTCTCAGCAAGTCTCCTAGACTTCTGTTCACCACTTTTTTCTTTCCATCCGTCTGAGGATGATAAGCTGAACTAAATGACAAGTTAGTCCCCAACTTCTTCCATAAGGTCCTCCAGAAGTGTCCTATGAACTTGGTGTCTTGATCCAAAACTATACTCCTTGGCAAGCCATGAAGTCAAGTGACTTCTTTGAAAAACAGATTTGCAATGTGAGTTGCGTCACTGGTTTTCTGACATGGAATGAAGTGTGCCATATTGGAAAATCCATTCACTACCCCAGATATTTATTCAAATCCTCTTTGTGTTCTTGGAAACCCTAATATGAAATCCATGCTGATTGCATCCCATGGCTTCTCAGGTATGGCCAATGGTTGATAAAACCCTGCATTCTGTCTCCTTCCCTTCGAATGCTGGCAAATTTTGCATCTGTCCACAAATCTCTTGACATATGCTCCCATTCCTGGCCAAAATTATGACTCATCCAACTTTGTGAACGTCTTGTCGTGACCAAAGTGCCCTGCCAATCCTCCATTGTGTTTCTCCTTCAGCAAATTCTCCCTCATGGAGAATTTTGGAATACATAGTTGATTACCTTTAAACAGTAATCCTTCCTGGATCATGTATTCTACCCATTGGCTTCTATCCCTGAGAATTGGATTCTCAGCTACTTCATACACCTCTTTAAAATCTGGATCATCCTTGTACGTGTCTCTCAAATCATCAAAACCCAACGTTTTGACCTTGAACTCCTGCAATAGCAAACACTTCCTTCTCAAAGCATCAACAACCTTGTTAGCAATACCAGAAATATGTTTAATCACAAAAGTGAAATTCTTCATGTATTCAACCCATTTTACATGTTTTTGATTCAGATTTTCCTGTTGAGTCACAAACTACAGTGCATGATTGTCACTGTATAAGACAAATTCTTTCGAGATTAAGTAATGCCTTCATTTCTTCAATGCCTGTATAATGGCATAAAACTTCTTATCATAAGTGGAGTATTTCACTCTCACTTCATTCAACTTCTCGCTGAAGTATGCTATTGGCCTATCATCTTGACTCAATACTGCCCCTATTGCAAATCCACTTGCATCGCATTTCACCTTAAATGTCTTTTGGAAATTCGGCAACACCAGAACTGGTTGTTCCATGATCTTCCTCTTCAACAGATTAAATCTCTTCTTAGCCTCTTTTGTCCAATGAAAAGACTTGTGTCTTTTCTTCACTGTGTCCATCATCGATGCACTAATCCCACTAAAATTCCTAATGAATTTTTGGTAGAAACTAGCCAATCCATGAAAACTTCTCACCTCAAAGTTATTCTTAGGTGAGGGCCAATTCTTGATTACCTCCACCTTATCCGGATCCATTCTCAATTCATCTGCAGAAATAAAAAATCCCAATTCAATGAGCTCTGTCTTCATGAATGAGGATTTATTCATGTTTATCAACAACTTATCCTATTGTAACCTCTGCATCACTGTAGTCAAATGCTTCAGATGCTCTGCCACTATTTTACCGAAAACCAGTATGTCATCCAGATATACGATAACAAATTTTCCAATGAACTCCCTCAGGACTTCGTTCATCAACCTCATGAAGGTACTCAGCGCATTTGTTAAGCCAAATGGCATAACAAGCCATTCATACAACCCTTCATTTGTTTTGAATGTTGTCTTCCACTCATCACCTTCTCTCATGCGGATTTGATGATAACCACTTTTCAAATCAATCTTTGAAAAAAAAAATTCTCTACTCAAGCAATCCATCAGATCATCCATCCTTGGTAATGGAAATTTGTACCCAATGGTTATATTGTTGATCATCCTCGATTTATTACACATCCTCCAGCCTCCATCTTTCTTCAGACTGAGTACTGTCGGAACAACACATGGACTCAAGCTTTCTCTGACCAACCCTTTGTCCAATAAATCCTGGACTTGTCTTTTGACCTCTTTATTCTCTTACGGCGTCAACCTGTATGCGGATTTATTTGGCAAAATAGCTCCTGGTATGAGATCAATATGATGACTCACACTTATGATCGGTGGCAACGAACGAGGTAGTTCATCCACTACTATGTCAGCGAAGTCTTCCAGCAGTTCCTGAATCTCTTCTTGTAAATCATCTACTCTTGTGTTGGTCAAAACAATCTTCGGTTTCCTGACCACAATGAATTGCGGTTCTTCCTTCTTATTGACCTTTGTAAGAAGTTCCTTCCCACTCATGAGAAGTATAGTGTTTCTTACTTCCAGTTTCACCTCCTTATCCTTGATTGGAAGCAACATGTGAGTTCTCCCATTCTTCTCTAGGGTGTATGTGTTCATTCTCCCATCATGAATCACATTCCTTTCATATTACCACGGTCTACCCAACAATAGATGACAAACATCCATAGGAATGACATAACAAAGTATCTTATCATTATATCCTCCTATCTTGAATTCAACTAAACACTGTTTAGTGACAGTTACTTGATGTCCTTTTTGTAGCCACAAAACTCTGTATGGGCTTGGATGATCAATCGTCTCCAGCTCCAACTTTTCTACCATCTACGTAGAAATGCGATTATCTATGCTACCACTATCCATAATGACCTTGCATACCCTGTCTTTGGTTTTGCAAGCAGTCTGGAAAAGTTTGGTTCTTTGGACTGAAATCTCCACCTCCTTCTTTGGTGTCAAAAGAACTTTTCGCATCATCAGCGATCTTCTGCCATCAACATCTTCTGCCTCAACATCTCGCCTTTGTTGTTTGGCGATGCAAGTTTCTCCACTCTCTTTCTTTTTATCTGGACACTTGTAAGACTTGTGCCCATTTTTTCCACATGTGAAGCATGTTGTTACTCCACCTCTTCCTCTTCCTCTACCTCTAGTACGAGGAAAAGTATTATTATCAGCATAATCTCCTCTCTGCTTGGTATGCTGCCCTCACTGCAAGCTTCCACCTCTCTCAGTTTGAGCCTGAGATTTATTCCAGTCCTCCTTGGGCTTCTGGTTTTTGTCCTGGGAAACTAATTTGCCTCTGGGCTGACTTCTACCTCGGCCTCTCTAACCTTGCTTTCAGCTCAGCTTCTCTTCCTCTTTCAGAGCCATCTGATAATCATCTTCCAGCATTCAGATGGTTACCATGCTCATCTCATCCTGAATGTCATATCTCAGGCCATTCATGTATCTGGCAACTTTTTCATCATCGCTCTCCCGATGAACTACCCAAATGTTCAACTTGTAGAATTCTTCAGTATATTATTTCATTGTCATCAGCTTCTGTCTCAGGTTCTGCATTCTCCTGAACAGAGTAATCTGGTAATCTCTGGGGATGAATTTTGCCTTCATCTTCACGATCATTTTGTCCCAGCTTTTGATCTTCTTCTTGCCTTTGCAGTGTCTGTCAGCTTGTAGTTCATCCCACCACAATGTTGCATGTCCCTTCAATCTAGTGACAACATGATTGACCTTCTTGTCCTCTTCGACATCTTCATAGTCAAAGTATGTGTCTAGATCTCTAATCCAGTCTAGGAGCTCCTCTGCATCCAGATTCCCCTCATAAACAGGAATGTCCATTTTCGCTCTTGCACCCATTCTTGAAATAGCCCTAATCAAGCGTTCATTCGCTACAACTTCTTCTTCATGTTCAGCCTCAATTTCACTTTCAGAATCACTAAGATCCCCAGCACCGACTGTGTATCTTTGTGCTGTCTCCATGTCTTTGAGTCTGGCGCGTAAATCACGCATTTCTTTTTCCATGGCTGGATCAGTCATCTGCCTACCTCTTCTTCTCGACATTTCCCTATCCTTCGGTGGATCGGGTGTTTGTTTATCCCTTCTCCTTGGAAGCATGGTGAATTTTATTTTTCCTTGCTACAGAAAGAAAAGAACCTTTTTGTGCTCTGATACCAAACTTGATGCAACCCCTCTCAACCCACGGGTCGGAAGGTCCACGTCAACAGGATATTTCCTTTACCATTGGCCCGAAGAGCTCTCAACAACCAATCTTCTATTTCCCTTTTGGGAAATCTGCACCCACAGCAAATCCTCCTGGGATCCTCCCTTTGCACTTAGGAGATCGGATTTCGGGATATCGCAAATCCGGTGGTCGAGCACCTGCTTACTATGACCCCCGAATCCTGAAACTCCGAGACTCTGATATCACTCTGACTTGTCAGATCTCATGTGTTTGGAAGTTGCGATAACGTACATCTCTACCTACGAACCATGAAATCCTGATATTCTATTCGCCAAAATCTCGAGATGTCAGACTTCGACACGTTCTCAGCGCTGGCCCATAACTAGCCTTATCGCCTTTTTCAAGACTTCAACTCGATTGACTTCTACATCGATAGGGTGCCACTTGTCCACCTTGCTGGCTTCTATGGTCCCAACCAATCCTATTGATCCTTCATGGCTTTGCGATTCACGATTTCGTGAACTTTGATACCAAGTTTTCAACCCTTCCACTCACGAAATCTTGATATGCGATTCCACGAGTGATCCAACGGCTCCTGGCTAACTTGGGTCGATGGCTCTACCTCTCCTAAACTTGCACCTTTTGGGAATACTCATCGTAACTCCCTTGCTCCTCTGCGAGATCTGGTGACTCATGAGACTTCACGTATTCTCCACAGAGAACTCCGACTTTCCGTTCTTCCCTTGTGGACTTCTGCACGAACTAAACAAAGTGTCTCTCTCCGTGGAACTCGTCCTTCTATGGCTCGATGTCGCTATGACTTCTTTCAGATTTTCAAGGTACTTGTTCTGTTGCCTTCCTTAAACGACTTTAAAGGCTTCAAATCCCTTTGAAATTTCCCATGACTTCGATTCCTTCATAAAAATCCTACTCGCACTCCTTGTGGAAACCTTCAAACACTTCCAAGTGTTGAAATCCTTCGACTCTACGCATGTCTACAGCAGCAGTCTCTCAATGCTTCGCTCAGATTCACAACTCTGAGACTTTACTTGGCATGCACACTCCTTGCATGGATCCTGTGCCTGAATGCACTTCTGAGTGAATGAGAAACAAAATCTATCTAGTCTGGGCTTTCAGAGACAACCCTCTGAATCCTTTGTCAATGCACTCCTTGCTGACAATTCAACTGCACTCCTTGCAGGAACCCTTGCTCAGATGGAGAAACAATTGAAACTCATTCCTTTTTCCTTTCCTCTCAGATTTCAAACATTTAACAAGAAATCATTCATACATAGCATAAAATAAAATGTACAGCAGGAAGAGTAAAATAACCATGAGAATAACATTTAGCATACGTACACAGAGAACAAACACGACGCCATGAATTTGAATCAAAACTTTCTCTGTTAATTCAAATTTCTGTACATGGGTGTTTTCACACAGCTCTCTGCTTCTCCTCTATGCTCTTTATACTCTTCATAATATCTTCACCTAATGTTACAATACACAATGAGGGTATCTTTATCCCATTTCCCTCTTGCGCTCTAAAACTGTCTAATCTAACATTCAATTCTATCTACCTTCATTTACTACTATAAATGCCTTCTACCTACTAAGGACGAGAGTGGATTTCTCAAGGTTTGTTTACATTATACAAGGGCACTCCTTCTTAATGGATTCATTAATATTTTAAGACATTTTCAAAATTTGCGCTAGTCACTTGTCCAGCTGTCTTTGGACTCCGCACTGGCTCGCTTGAGATGCTCCTGCATCAGGCTACCCTAGTTTCCAGTGTTGACAATAGAAGATTCAGAGGTGATTTCAGATGGATTATGGATAGCGGAGCCTCTAACCACATGATGGGAATCTGGAAAGTATTCCCAGACTTCACAGAGATTGGTCTTGGCCGACAAGTGGTAAATGAAGGTGGTATGGCGAGAGTTGTACGTGGAGTTGGGAATGTTAGATTCCAACTCGAGTTTGGGGAACTCTTGGAGATTGACAGAGTTCTCTTTGTTCCAGGGTTGAGTGTTAACTTGATCTCAGTCTTAGCCTTGGAGGATGTAGGATATTGTGTATTTTTCAAGAGGGAACATGTATTTATCTACAGAGAAGGAGTGGACCCGGTAGAGCTGCAGCTAATCAGTAGCTGGGTGAATAAGTTGTATATGTTGAGAGGATAGCCTTTGATGTATGATTCAATGTCAGATGAGGAGCAGGAGGAGGCTTCTGAGATTGCGGTGGAGCCAAGGTATCTGTCTTGCATTCTGAGAGAAGAGAGAGAGTCTCTTCTGAGCACTAGCAGAAGGCTCAGCCAGGTTGATCGAATCGATGATCAAGATGAAGTGAGCTCAGGGTTCTGGGAGGTTTCCAGGAGAAGATCTTCTAGTCCAAGTTCTATGCAGATGTTGCGGATGGATCTAGGTTCAGAGGGAGCTCCTACAAAGCATAGTGTGATGGGACCAGATGATGGAGATGGCAGTGAGTACATCCCTCGTTAAGAGGGAGTGTTGAAATGTAACAAGGGATGTCCTCATTCATGTTTTTGTGTTTTGTCATGGGGGGG
>SNQJ01S0010280.1:205697-219750 GCA_010110895.2 Picea sitchensis
CTGGTTCATTAAGTTATTCTGATAAGTAATCTCTCCATTGTGCTATCTTAGTATCCCATTGATCCACCTACTGAAAAGTATTCAATTCTTAAGTTACCAGGCATACTTAGTTTGCAACCCTAAGTAGTTTCCTGGAGTGATAACAGAAGTGAAAGAAACTCAAAGAATTGGCTTAGTGTAGTGGTTCAGCAGGTTATAATGCGTGCATATGACAAAGTGCCATGTTCAATGGTGACTCTAAGAATTGCTTGGTAATGTTCTCAAGAGACTGCTTGGCTTGCTTCTTTCAATTTTTCCCCCATCCAGATAGACGAGTACCTATTTTTGATTTAACGAGCTCGAGGAGGATAACACATGCTCGATATAACTCACCTTCGGTAAGTTCCTCTTCCTTTGTTTAACGAACTGGAAGAAGTAAGTGTTCGATCTCGTATGGGCCTGTCAATGTGTGTTTTAGCGAGTCCAAAGACAGAAAAATCGAAGGTTTTTTAGGATTATAGAGTTTGGAAAAACACTTAAAAGAGAACTCTCTCAGTTCATTTTTCATACAGTATTCTAACAAGACCGAAAAAGAGAAAAACTATTTCTCGAAAGATGCCCTTTCTAACCTTTTAACGAGTGTGAAAGGAAGCAAGGTCACTCGACAATCTTTTCGTATTTAGAGAGTCTGAAAAGGGTTTAAAGATGACTCTAGGGGGGTTCCTTTTTTGTGTGTCCATGCGGGTCCAAAAAAGAGATAAAAGTTTACCCAGTGCGTTCTCATATTCTCGAGCTTGAGAATGAACTAAGACTATGCTCATGAGTGCGACAAGGTAAATGACCCATCAGAACTGCCAGGAAACCTGCGATGTCAAAACTACAAACCGGGGGTTTAGTGAAGCCATTATATTGTTAGAGAAACCTGCAAATGACTATACCTTATAAAAAATGAAAATTTATAAATAGCAATACAATGAAAATTCCATTTACCATTTCGTTTTTCACAAGGATTTTGGAGTAGTGGAGTTTCTCATTTCGGAGGTGGATCTTGTTTCGCTTGATACCGAAGCTATGGTTGATCGTTTCTCTTGCCGTTTGGACCAGGTAGATCTTCATCTCTCCTTCTTTCAATTACATGGTTTAATATTCATTTTCATAGCAGCATTTAATTTAAAAAATGAATCCCTAAGTTGCCCCAAAAAGGACCAAATTGGCCTCTATTAAAAATGATGGAAAAAGGGGATTCTTTTTGAAAAAATGTTTTAGAAGGTGATGGCTAATATGCCAATGCCTCAATACTTAAGTGGATGGGTCGTTTTTAGCAAAGAACCCATGAAAAATCCCCACACATGCCCACGCAGCCATAAAGAAGTCATTTTCATTTTAAAACATTTTTATTGTTGTGTGATAAACATTGAATGGCTAAGAGAGGGCATGGTGATTATAAAAGAGGGTGTGGTCTCTTTAGATAATGTGGGAATTATCTTTCATGTTTTTATATTGCTTTTGAAAATTGTCGAAATTGCCAAAACGTTGGAATAATGAAATTATTTATTCTTTTTGTTTTGTAGGTGACTTCGGTGACCATGATTGAGTGGAAAGAATGAGAACATGAGATTGATGACTTGGCTGCCTTACAGAGTCCTCACACACGGGCTGCATTGCGAGCTTGTGGCTTACTAAAATTCTTCAAATTGCAAAAAATGAAGAAGGAGATTTTGTTGCTTGAGCACATGATCGGCCTATGGGACGTTTCGAAGCAAGGATTCTGGATTGGCACATAGCTTCTAACCATCGAGTTAGAAGACGTTTATTTCTTGACTGGCCTCTCAAAAAGAGGGGTTCCCATATCTTTTTCTGAGCAGAGGGTGCTACCTGAACAAGTGGGCGTGTATCTGTCACGTCAGTACGTTCCAGGAGCAAGACTGGTAGGGGGTAGAATCCCTATCAAGGATATCTGAGAGATACCCCTCTGGTCCATTTTGTTTGCCATCATGAGTGTGATGGGTAGTACTAGCGCACATCTAGCATCGAGATCGCAGGTGGCTTATGGTGTACAGTGTTTGGAACCAACACTGTTCAACTGGAGTGCAGGGTTCCTTCAAAACGTGAAGGAATTGGTTTCACGGTGCAGGATGGGACAGAAATAGTTTGGTTATGGCTCTTTTCTAGTCTCATTTTTCCTAGAGCGCATCCCCCAGATGCAGCCTCAAATAGCACTGGCAGTGCAACCAATGGATGAACCGAGGATGGAGAGGTAGACTAGTCTGTCTCCGAGGCTAGTAGCGGAGTCAGAGTTCAGTTTCACTGGCGATTTCTTTGCTTGGCTAAGACAACAATATCTCTGGATAGAAGACTTCCCATATGCTGAGGTAGATTTTTGTGGGAGCATGGATTTGATTTTACCTACAGGGGAAGACTGGGATGTGTCAGGTAGGAGACTGAGCCATACCTTGTCTAGTTTTTGTTTTTTAAGTTTTTAATGTATATGTATTTTTTTGGGTATACAGAAGAGATTTTAAAAGATGTATTGTTTTCAACATGCAGACAAGGGAGCAGTGTGCCCGACCGATCTACCGATACCAGGACATCGTGGGGGTGCTCCGGTTGTAGCAAATCCGGGAGTACCTGTGATAGGTCTCCAGGAGGTTGAAAGAAACCTCCAAGGACTCACAATGGGCATTCCTCCTCTATGGAGGGGAGAAGTGCCTTTACATCTGCAGAGGCACACTGTGGGAGTGCCAGAGAATGTCAATTATTTGCTGAGACGCGTAGTGCGTGCAGTGATATGTTACTCGTAGCACAATGTAGTGCAAGGAGATTAGAGTCTCTCTGGCGATCATATTTTTGTATGCCTTGTCAGGCGATGTTGTACGGGTTTAAAGACCCAACATTTTGCTCTTCTACATACTTTTTGATGTAATCAAAACATTCTAGTCACGCCATATATATATATATATACAGTTCTGAGTTTTTACAGTGCCAAATGATTTATACATGATGATGTCTGATGTGTTTTAATTTACATGTGATGTACAATTTCGCTTTCCTTAAATCTTATATGTGGGCAAGATACCGATCCAAGATATAATTAGCTAACAAATCTGAAACACTGTTGAGTTCTCTTGGAATGTGTCTATATTCAATGTAATCAAACATTCATTCAATACGGCGAACTTCTAGGTGGAGATGTAGTAGGATAGGACTACGGATAGCGTAGATACGGTTGAGTTGATAGACCACAAGTTGGGAGTCTAAGTAAACAATGATGCGAGAGATACCTAGGGAGGAGGCTTGGGTCAACAGTCCGATGATAGCGTGATATTCTGCCATGTTGTTGGTTGCTAGTCCTAAGCAGATACCTCCTGAACTCACCACCTCATCAAATTGGTAAATAACCCATGCTACCGAAGCAATGTTCCAGGTATGTCGACTAGCGCCATCCACAAAACTGAAAAAGATAGGAAAGGAAGACGTCATCTGCGCATGAAAACACAAGCACAGTCATGAATGGCAACAATAAAGACTCAAGAACACGAAAGAAATAGATACACCAAACTAAAATATAATAATGTACAAAGTACACATGCTGGGTAATCTAAGCATAGTACTTTTTAAGGTAAAGCCCGTTTCGAGGCTCTCCTAGGGAAATTCCATCATGATCTACTAATTCGTAGGCACCTCTATATAGGACACGCTTCATGATGTAAGGACCATGCCACAGAGGTTCTAACTTACCTGTCCCCAATTTATCATGATCTTGTTCATAAACGAGGACTAAGTCTCCTTCTGCAAAAGTCCGAGGGTGGACGAATTTGTTGTATTGACTCTTGATTCATTTCTGATGTGCCTCATTAACGAGAGCAACATCACGGCATCTTTCATCCATCTTGGATAGGTACAAGAAGCGTTCTTCTTTAGCAGAAGGATGGGGTAGGAGTTCTACTTTGAGTTTCAGTGATGGATTCTCACACTCGATCGGTAGAACGACTTCGATGCCATACACCAACTGGAAAAAAGTAAATCCAGTTGAGGTTTTCACAGAAGTGCGATAAGCCCAGTGAGTGGAGAAAAGTTGTAGATGCAATGATGTCTTGTTTTCCCCTACCATGCATTTGGATCATGGTTTTTAGGACTTTGTTGATGGCCTCAACTTGTCCGTTGGCCTGAGGGTAGTAAGGGGATGATTTTTCATGGCGAAAACCCAATTTGACATGCAGTTCACTCATCATCTAGCTCTTGAAGTGTGCACCATGATCAATGATGATGGCACATGGTACATTGAAATGAGCTATGATATGGTTGAAAAGGAATAGAGCTGTGGTACTACCATCGTTCAGGAAGGTAGGCATAGCCTCAGCCCATTTGGTGAAGTAGTCGACGGCGATGATTATATAACAGTGCCCCCCGACTGAGGTAGGCTTACACTGCATGAAATCGATACCCCACTTGGAAAAGGGGCCAATGGCGATAATGGGGTGCAGCACAGTAGGGTGGGTGCATGCCTTCTTGTTAAAAACTTGGCAGGGTGGGCATTTTTTGACTGCCTCGATACAATCTTTGAAAATCGAGGGCCAAAAGTAGCCAGCACGTAGGATTTTTTGGGCTGTGGCCAGTCCAGAAAGGTGACCGCCATAGGTGCCAAGGTGACAATCATTCAGAACACATTTAGCCTCCTTGTGAACCAGACATCGTCAAAGGATGGTTTCAATCCCACGGCGATACAAAGTGTCGCCAACGATGAGATGAGATAACGACGAGAATGGTGGCGAATACGTCGATGCTCTTCGTGAGAAATGTTAGGCTGAAAATGTTGGGTTTGAAGGTAAAGGAGAATGTCACTGTACCAAGGATCAGAGGTGCTAATGAGGAAGAGAGATTCATTGGGGAGAGGATATCTAGGTTCAATGTCTTCATATACATGAGGGAGAGCACAGATGAGCTCTGCAAACACCAGGGACTTCTTGGCTTTGGACTTCGTAAATTCAAGATCAAATTTCTGAAGGATGACGATCCATTTAGAATATTTTCCCCCAAGTACTTGACGTGTCAAGACGTGTTACATGGGGTTGGATTCCACGATCACCGTGGTGGTGCGTAATAAGATGTAATGGAAGAATCTTTGGACAATGATGATGGCTACCAGAGCCAGTTTCTCTACATGTGAATATCAGAGTTCAGGTCCAGATAGACTCTTGCTCAGGTAATAAATCACATGTTCTTCACCATTGGGGTCCTCTTGAACTAACACCATCGCAATAGTGGAAGTGGAGGTGGCCAAGTAAAGGATATAGTCCTTTGTATACTCCATAGGGTGCAACAAAGGTGCATGGATCAAGGCGTGCTTGAGAGCATCAAATGACTGTTGGGCGGTGTCATCCCAAATAAAAGCGGTGTTTTTCTGCAGTAACCGCATGAATCCTTTAGTTATTTTAGCGTAGTTGCAGATGAAACGGCAAAGGAAGTTTGCTTTGCCTTGCAAACTTTGGAGTTGGGTTAAATTGGTAGGTGGGGGTAAGGCTAGAATGGCCTTGATCTTTAAGGGATTCACCCTGATCCCATCTTTGGAGACAATGAAACCGAGGAGTCGACCAGATTCGACAGCAAAAATGCACTTATGTGGGTTCAAGCGAATACGGTAGAACCGACATCAAAGAAAAATCGCCCGTAAGTGATCGATGTGATCTGGTCGATGGGATGAGGGGGCGGGTAAATCGTCAAGGTAAGGCTCTACGATATGCTTGATATCGTGGAAAGCATATGACATGGCCCATTGGAAAGTAGCACCATCATTTTTAAGGTCAAAAGGTAGCTTTCGATAGGTGAAAGTACCCCATGGGTAGATAGAGGTTGTCTTATGTTGATCAGCAGGTAAGATTTCAATCTGGTTATACCCAGAAAAGCCATCCATGAAAGAGAAGATTACACTCCCTGCACAATTATCGATGATTTGGTCGATGAAGGGCGTAGGGTAGTTGTCTTTGGGACAAGCTTTGTTGAGATCCCGATAGTCAACACAAACACGGATGGTCCCTTGTTTTTTGGCAACTGGAACAAGGTTAAAGACCCATTCTGTCAAAGGGACAGGATAGATAAAGCCAGATTTTAGAAGTTTCTCAACTTCTGCCTTTATAGCTGTGATTTTCTTGGGATGAACCGGGCGAAGATTTTTTCGAACAAGTTTCGCGTTAGGGTAAGTCTTGATTTCGTGCATGACAATTGAAGGGTCGATCCCTGGCATTTCCTCGTAGCTCCATGCGAAGACATCGCAGAATTCTTTAAACAAAGCGGTGTAAGAGACCACTTCTTTGGGTGTGCAATTAGCACCAAGGTTAATGTTTTCCACGACACCTTCTTTGATCGAAATATCAAGAACAATCATAGTAGAGATGTTACCCATATTCCCCTCAGAAAGATTATCTTGTGTGAGGATAGGAGATTGCAGAGCATTGGTAACATCGGGAGGGAAGACAGAGTGTATGTCTTGGTGAATTTCTTCCAAAGGCAGAATAAAAGAGGATCGATTATGGTTATCATCCCAAGGTAGATCGTCAATGCTAAGAATTTCCATAATAGATTCGTCAGAAGGGAAAATTTGGGAAATGTAATTGACGGCAGACGATAGGGAATCCAACCATGAGGGCATTGAGTATGCATCAGGCGCCAGCAAATGTGGGTTGTTTGGAGAGGGAGAGGCAGGTTGAATAGCTACATATGCGGCCTCAGCTGGAATAAGTGGCATAGTGTCATCGAGCACATCGAATTCCAGAGGACTAGGTACAATCCAAGGATCAGATGATTCCAAGGATTGATAAGGCATAGTTGAGATCATATTGACGGTGAAAATATGATGCACGGTAGGTGGAAGTGGTGTAGGGAAAGTACCCATAAGGCTACAATCTTTCAACAAGCCAACAAGCCAACACTAATGCTTTCATACGTAACTGGCTGGTCTCCCAGAAAGGGAATGTTGTTGGTGACAGGGACGCGAGCGTCAAGTGTACAAAAATCAAGTTGATCGACAGTGACAATTTTTCCTTGATGGAGGAATTGTACACATCGAAACACCAAGAAGGCGACATCATTCATAGCATAGAACCAACTTCTTCTGAGTAGTAGGTTGTAGTTGAGGGGGGCATCGACCACATCGACATCAACGGTAACAATTTTTCTGCCCAACTAAATGGCCAAGGATTGTAATAATCCTTGAGGATGAAAACCTTGTCCATCGAAAGTGCATAACATCGTAGGGGATTTGTTAAGGGTAGGTGATTTTAAGCCTTTCCAACAAGCTAAAGACATGACACAAGTAGAGGCTCCCTCATCCAAGATAGTTCGGTGGATTTGTTGATTGTGAACAACAACATCAATTTGGAAAGCTAGTTGGTGGGAGAGTCGTGGTTGATGATTGTCTAGATTAAACATGAGTTTTTTTTATGACTCGGGATCAAAAGCACCGATAGCATCTAAGAGTGTTCTACATTGGCTGGGATAGTGTTATAGAACTTCCAAAGCGGACATAACACACGATGCTTGGGCCAAATCTTCTACAATGTTGTAGTTTTGGGCAGCCCATGAATTAGGATTGAAAGTAGATTTCTGGACGGTTCTCTTAGGAGGGTGTAAGATGGATTCAAATGAAGGTTTCTCAATCTGAAGTGGCCCGGATGGAGGGCTGGCAGATGGAGTACTAACGGAAGACGGTAATGGGTTCGGTATGGAACCATTAGTAGTCTTCGGCTTATCAGGTTTAACTGGTGTGTCATATGTTGCAATGCGAGTGGTCAGATTAACCCCATTAAACATGTATATGTGGGCACTTATCGAGGCCTCATCATGGGTTGGTTGGAACTGCCCCCTGTGGTGGGGGTTTGGGCAACCAAAGACTGCTGTTGTGGAAAAGGCTGAGTGAGCACAGCGGGTTGTGAATTTCCCTTGAAAATTTTGGCCACTTCATCATGATGTGGACAGTCTTGAGTGTATTGATCGTCACCACAAATGAGACATGGGAATTTCGATTTTCGTTGTGGTTGTTTTCCGGCAGTAGGGGTTTGCGGTTGATTTTTTGGTTGTTCGTTGTTATTGTTTTTCTTTGGTTTGTTTCTCGCTTTCTTCTTGCCCCCAAGTTTTTGTGAAGGGGTCAATTGAACCACATTCACCTCAGAGACCTGAGTTTGAGGGGGGGTAGAAGAGGGTGCAGTCGGACTAGGAGCAGCCGTCGAAGCGGGCCGCTGAGTTGTTCTAGTCGACTGGGAAGTAGATTGGGTTTTGACGGAGCCAATAACTCCATCTGCGTGTGAGACAGATGATGGCTTGGATGGATCATTAGTGGCACGGGTAGCATTGGGTATCAACTCGTATAGAGTACCAGATTGTGAATAGACTAAGTCTAAGTACCGAGCTCGGGCAATAGCTTCTTCCTTGGTGACCACACCACCCATAGAAACATCATGAGCGATCTGGGGTAACAATGATTTAGTGAACCATTCCTCTAACAATTGGTCGGGAATGACCACTTTGATTAGCCTTCATCGTCGTCTCCATTCATGAATATGATCAGAGATATGTACGAAGGTTGTTTGATGAAGTTAATAGTTCAGTACCCGTCTCGTATCGAATGGGTGGTTGGAAGTGTGTGAGGAAGGACATGGCGAGCGAGTTGAAGTCGTGAAAAGAGGCACGTGGTAGTTCAATATACCATTTTTCCACGGAACCTGTAAGCATTCATTGGAAAAGACACAAACGTATAGAATCATCCATGAGGGAGTTGGATGAACACCACAAATGGAAAGTCATCACATGGTTGTTTGGGTCTTCTCTGGACTTTCCGTCAAATTTTGGGATATCAGAAGGAAGTTTAGCTAGGATAGCTGGCCAAACCGGAGAATGATAAATAGGATCATTCATTAACCAAGACAAGTCTGGAAGGTCCAGGGTTTCTAGAAAAGGTAGTTGTCGGTTAACCCGTGGGTAATGCTGGTGTGGCTTGGGGACACCAGTAGGGCCATACACTGGGTTATGCGGATAATTGTAACTAGTGGGCCCTCTTGTATGAGGTTGGTGTTGACGAGGGTACATAGGATTTGAAGTGTTTTGTGAAGTATGTGCGAGTGGAGGATAACCGGATGGGTTTTGAGGATTATAAGTTGGATTTGGTGTTTGTCCATAAGGGGGTTGTTGTGGAGCTTGAGAATTGTGTCCTGCCGAGAATTGTGGGTTTCCTGGAAAAGGGATATTCCATGGATTAGGTGTGGCAGACACATTTTTTCCATATGGTTGATGGTAGGCTCCATATTGAGGCTACCCCCCAGCATGAGGGTGCCCCCCAAATGGAATTTTTCCTCCGGTGGGAGGATGCCCCCCAATTTGAGGTAGAGTTCCCGAAATTTGAGAACCAGACATAAATGAATGAATGGTAGCGCTGGATGGATTAAGACCACCAAGACCGGTCCCTCCGAGTTGTTGGATAGGTATGGAACTTCCCAGCATAACTTGGGTAGTAGTGGCAATGGAAAAATTCAGTGCTTTGTACCCAAAAGGGAGTGATGATGTAGGTCTTGGTGTTACGGGTGTGCCAATAGTAGTTTGGCTAACCATCGCGTTACCGGCAGGAATGGTCGGAATGTGAGGGACCATTGTAGAATGGGTCATCTGGAGATGGAAAGTAGACCTTGGGATAACGGACGATGTGTTCGGACCAATGGATGGTGTGGCTGTAAAGGTGGTAGCACCGGTAAAATGGTTTAGGGGTACGGTGTAGGTGATAGGTGCATCAACACCCATCCCTGTTTCATAAATATCCCACACCATGCGTGGTGGAATTCGAACAAGGGTTTTGACAAGACCCAGCCGGAATGTCAAAAGGATTGACGATGACAAATTCATCAACTAAATTTAGTTGGAGGACACGTCGTTCATATCCCTCCAGAATGCAGAAAGCTTCTGGAGACTCTGAAACAATTTGAAAATTCTCCAGAGGAATGGGAACTTCTTCTTGGGAAGTTGTGGTATCTTGAACCTCGCTCTGTTGAGGAGATTCCTCCATAGAATGAGGGGGTAAAGGGGTGTTCCCTTAAATATTTTCTGAAGGAATTCCTTATAGCCTCCGGGAATGGCGTGGAGGGTCGATGTTGGTGAAAAAGAGTTGGCAAAAAAGATCTATGGCCAACTACCAAAATGAAACAACATACGCTAATAAAATCTAAGAATCACAACCAAGCAAACAAGACCTTCTCTCGATGACCGTACTAGTTGGTGATGAAATACAACGTCACGTGATCAAGTCAAGAAGGGGCGGGGATATGGTGGAACAGTTACAATGGAAACCTACTTAACGGACTTACGCCTTGGTGCAAGCTTCCACACAATAATTATGGATTTACCCTCCAAGGAGCCCTAGTGAGCTTGACCAATGTCTGCTCCAGGTACAGTGAGACTTCCCTTCACTGTCACCTTCTGTAAGACCCTAAAGATTATGGACAGTAAGGTTACCAATTCACAGTCAGCCCCTGGGCAGGTACAGTCGATAGTCCGATCCAAACGTACGGGCAGGGTATCTAGCCCGAAATCAACTAAAATGATTCCATGCAGTAATTGTGGATTTTCCTTTAAGCGATCCCCATAATACGATCTGACCACCACAATCAGTTAAACCATGAAGGGATAATCTTCATAGCTCACCCGAATGCGACCTCGTGCGTAACCTCTGTGTGAGAGCGGGATCCCAGGCAGACTTATACGATAATTGGATTTGACTCTCCCTAACTTAGGATGCTAATGTTCATTTTGGAAACTTTGGAGAGTTATGCTCACAGCCTAATCCAAAGTACTAAGCCTATTCTACTGTTGGTGGAGGATCCTAGAAAAGAAAAGGTTCCGAATAATTTTTAATTAGCGTTGATTTTATAGCTATTCTTTACTCAACAGGGGTGCATGGAACTGAAATGGATGGAATTATGACTCAGTCCCAAAAATGCATCAAAGATGATAAGCAATCATTTATTTTCGATGAACATCTATCTAAGGGAGAGAGAGAGAGAGTTCTTTTCACTAACAAGCACTAATAAGGAATGTCCTCAAACAAATTTTCTTCAAATCAAATCTGATGTAGTGCTCAAACTTTTGAGATACCTTCTAATGTGCAAAATCAATCATGAAGATGTCTTTTTATTGTTTGTATATGAATAATGATTAATTCAAAATAATTCTCATCTTGTTAATTATCTTTTTGGATCAATGAAAATCAGATCAACACAAGCAAGAATCGTACAAACAATACACCCTCTCATTGTGATCAAAACAAGAAGCGAAAGAAAAGAAACAATCAAAGAAAAATCAAGAACTTCACACCAAAAGAAATGTTGAAGAACAATGATCTTAACTAAAAACAAATGAAAAGATCCGTAGGCCTTTGATGACCTTCACCAGAGTTTCTCGCTCAGTCAAAAAGGAGAGAAAGACAATGCATGGGTTTCAAAACTCCAAATGATAGAAAAACTCAACAACAATAGTGAAGAAGGCTACAAAATCCAAACAACAAGATGTTTTTTCTTCAAATAGACAGATGTCAAAGCTGAAAAGGAAGACGCATTGACTCACAAGGTGACTCAGCAAGTGAAACCAGAGGCAAAAACCTTGAAAAGAGAAATTCTGGAAAGTTTTTGGCCAAAAGAGGGCTGGTGCTCTGTTGTCAAGGGAAAAGAGAATTATAGCACTCTTTGTAAGGCACTTAGGGAGCATTGGCACTCTGTTAACACAGAGACAGAGGTGTCAGGCTCAAAAATCTCCTAAAAGTGTCAAAAATCCAAAAATTGCAGTCCAATCTTGTCAATCAAGCTGAGTGCAATGGGGTAGGGAGTCAATCAGCACATGAAATCAATAAAAAAGGAGTGAACCAAGTCTGAAAACAATCAAGGTGTAAGACAAGGTCTATGAGGAGAAATCAAAACAAACAGTTTCAATTTGAGAACTCCCCAGTGGAGTCGCCAGTTTCTGTTGTAGGAAAATCTCCCTGCGGATAGGTAGATCGCCTCAAAGAGCTAGACCCTAAACTCTAAGATAGAAAATGCTTAACGTGGACACTGACTTCCTTTCAAATCTATACAAACTAATGCATGAGGAGGAAGGAGAATAGAAGTACCTTTTAATCGATGTTTGTCCCTGCACACTCCGAGTCGAGCTCTGAACTTTCGCTCCTCGATGAGTCCTGTAGACAAGTGAAGTACAACCACTTCCTATTCTATTGATATTAGCTTGAAAATAGATCTATCTATCAACGATAAGTTCATGTAAAATCAGACACAAACTAGAAAGAAATAGGCCAAGCGTGTCATATTAATGAGAATAAATACAACAGTACTTACAATCATAGATGTGGATTTGACAGCTTCGTCAAGTCCCCTTCGTCTAACCCTTGCTCGAAAGATCCACAACCTAGATGATAACAGCTTCACTGATCACTCTCCTTTAACTGACTGTGTGTTTCCTATGAGATCATAGATTTCATGCTAGCAATTCTTCCTCTTCTCACCATCATAGAGCCTACTTATATAGGTTAAGAGAGGCTTAACCTCTTGAGGTATCTTTAGTGTAAGTTGAGGAATTCCCTCCTTAGATCAAGGATCTTTTGATTGAACCAAGAATTCGAATGCAACTGCCTTCCAAACTTGAAACATCTTTCCCTTATTCTCCTCAACGGGACAACCACTACCCATATTAGACAACACCCCCTCAAAAGGGGCATCAGGGTGCTATAGCGCTCCCTAGGAAGCTTAAGGGGAGCGCTAGTGCTCCAAATATGGATAGCATTCCTTCAGAGGGGAAATAGGGCATTATAACACTCCCTAAGACCTTATAGGGAAGCGCTAGTGCTCCTAAGGCTGATACAGAGGAGCGCTCACCTTCAAAACATTTATTTAAGAGCTCCTTCCAGGTGATAAGAGTTCCTTGACTTCAGTTAATCATTCTCCCTTCTCCAAATCAAGTGTCTGAGTTATTCTAGATGTCTCCTTGGTTTCATCATCATGGCAGTATGCTTTGTTTGATGTTTGCGACACTTGTGAATGACATGCGACACTTGCGACAATTGAGAGGATCATGCGACACTTACAAAACTTATCGAAGTGAGAAATATTGAGGTGTAACAGTGGGTAAAGAAGCAGAAAATGAGTGAAGTAAAGGAAAATCAAGGCATTGAAAGAGAAGATAAATAAAAAAAGAAGAGGGATCATGGACAGCGCATCAAGAGGAAAAAGACACCAACGGATACTTTGCAGCACCTTGTGGAAAAGGAGGAAGGACAGGTTGGCGAAGCCCTGAAAAAGAAAGTCAAGTGGACCTAGGGTTTTGGATCTAGGCTTTTGACACCTAGGATTTGGTCTAAGGTTGTCTGAGAGTCATGTAATGTATAAATAAAGTTCTAGAAGACCTAGGAGGGTTGATTCTAGTTCTTAGTTCTTGCACAATTGTTCGTTCATAATATTACGGTTGTTATTCATTTTTGTTTCCATTGTTGTTGTTGAGAGAAATAGTGAGTCTGTATTATAGATCTTTAGTTGGGTGCGAAGGTAAACCTTGCAGTTGAGTGCGTAGGGAGGGAAGAGAAAGAGAGAAAGAGAGACAGATCTGCAACTAAGTGCGCAGATAGAACTGTATGTTTTCATCTAATAAATCAAGAAACACAGTTCTATGGACATAGACCTAGGGAGAGGGTGAACCACGTATATCCTATTGTATTTGTGGTTGATGTTGTGTTATTTTTTATCTGTTATACTGTTATTGCATTGCTGTGTTAGATCAGAGATATAGCTTCACGAAGCTAGAATAAGAGTGGTAAAGAATATCTAGATTGTTTGCGTTGTATTTGGAATCATTTTCATTTCCTCTGGTTGTGTTAATCCCTAATATTGACTCATTACCCCTTAATTGGGGCACATTATATTAATAATTTTATTTTATTTATGTCGGCTTTAGGCCATTAGTTGTAATTATACCTCCTAGTCTCCTATATATACCAAGGAGACATTTTCATTTTGAATCATCTTGTACTTGAACATTTAAGTGGGGTAAAAGGAGG
>SNQJ01S0010280.1:223386-250547 GCA_010110895.2 Picea sitchensis
CAACAAAAATGGGTAACCAAGATATTGGGTTATGATTTTGAAATCGTCTGTAAAAAGGGGAACCAAAATGTTGTGGCAGATGCACTCTCAAGAAAGGATGAATATGTTGAGGCCTTTCTTTGTGCTATCTTGATCATCCAACCTGATTGGATAATAGAAGCAAGGGATGAATGGAAAAATGATGAAAAAGTGTGGACTCTCATTGAAAGGTTGCAGTAGGATTCCAGTGCATCAGATACATTTACATGGAAAAATGATTCACTATGGTACAAAGATATATTATATTTATGTAAGAACTCCCAACTCAAACAAAAGGTACTATTGGAATTGCACATCTCTCCAGTAGGAGGGCACTCGGGATTTTTGAAAACCTACCATGTCTTTCTTTAGCATTCCACCCCCGCTCCAGACCATGACACTGCTAGGGGACTCTCCCAATTGACTTTCAAGGAAAGAAATAGATCGGTAAGGTTACTCTCCTTCACTCCATTGGCAACAATAGAAGCTTTCCTCTTCCCACTGAGCTCGGGACCTCCACGAGTTTATCAAGTACCTTCCCAATTGGATTTCCTCTACAATATGGAGTCCCTTATTTGCTACATAGTCCCTTAGAAACCTCCCCTTACCATTTTTGGTTTCTTTCCAATAAGCACCAAGTCATGGTCCTTTGTTTATCCAATCTTGACATGGGTCTTTTCTATTCCAGGGTGACCATTCAGAGTTTGGGAAAGCTTATTTTTTCCTTAGGAAAACTTCCAAGTTTCTCTATTTTCTTATATATGTATGCATGAGCCTGGTATTATCAAGTGCATTATCATCTGTTTGTGAGTCTGTGACTCATCTCTATATGCTTTTTCTCTGTTTATTTATGTGTATGGGAATCAAGCCTTTGTGTGTGTCCAATCTCTATATATCTGAATATATCTATCCTTGCATCTATGTGTTATTCTATAGCTTTGACGTCTTCTTCCTCATTCCTTATTCCTTGTTGGAATGTTATATCTATTCCTATGGATACCTGATGACATTTGTTATAAGAAATCCCTCAGTGTTAGACTTTGGAATCGAAGGTGAAAATATTATGCATACTTTGGGATGATGCTTTAGTCATCCCTTCACTTTTCCAAGTGCCAAATATGAAAGCAGTTATAACTACTCAACTACCCAATATAAAAACCATCAACAAATTTCTTGGGTTCAAATCATTTAGGGTACATTAGACAGGTTATGCATTTAAGTTATGTAGGTGTAGGTTGGAATTTCTTCATTGAAACTTCCCAGTTGCACCTCACCAGTCCCACTCATGGTATCATGGTCAGTACTGCAAGACTTCCTTCTTAGTTAGTTGTTTGGTGTTTTATTAGCATAAACAAAATCACATGCTTCATTAATAATAATACATGAAGTCTTAACATAGTTATAGTAATGGGGGAAAACATGGTGTTACATTCCCCTCCCCCTTAAGGAAACATTGTGCTCGACATTTTAAACACAATATATACAATTTATATAGGAAAAAAATGGGTATGCCATTCTCATGGAATCTTCCAGTTCCGAAGTGGCCTCATCTTCTCCAAAGTTCTTCCATTGCACATTGACCCGCACAATGGCTCGATTCCGGAGCAATGTTTCTTTCTTGTCCAAGATGCATTGAGGCTCGATATGGATTTCTCCCTTTGGTTCCACTTGTATCATGTTCCAATAAATAACATTATTAGAATCATGAATATACTTCTTTAACAAAGATACATGGAACATATTGTGAGATCTAATAGTAGGTGGTAGGGCAAGTCTATGTGCCACTAGTCCCACTCTCTTTGGAACTTCAAACAATCCACAATAGTAGGGCGCTAACTTGGCACAATTTCCCATTATTAGGGAGATAATTTTGGGTTTTACCCTAATATACACATGATATCCCACCTTAAATTCCTTATGATTTCTCTTACTATCTGCATAACTCTTCTACCTATCTTAGGATGATTTTAAATTATGTCTTATTCTGATTACTTCCTACTCCATTTCCTTCAGCAAGTATGGTCCAAGTGCGATCCTATCCACTGGACTATCCAAACTAATTTTAAATCTGTATTTTCTTCCATACAGAGCCTTGAAGGGGCTCATCTTCAATGATTCTTGATAATCATTGTTGTAGGAAAACTCTACCAAGGGTAGATATTCTTCCCACTATTTGGGTTGATGCATGACATGCATCCTTAACATGTCTTCCAACACTCTGTTTACCCTTTCATTCTGAGCACCTGTATGAGGATGGTAGGCCATTTTGAATTTTAATTACATTGTCAAGCTCACAAACAAATATTTCCACAAATTTGATGTGAATTTCACATCTCTTTCTGAGATAATAGTCTTGGGAAAACCTTGTAATCTGAAAAATTATTTCATAAAAACATCAGCAACATCTATAGCTTTAAAAATAGATTTTATGGAATAAAGTGAGATCCATTGTTCAACTTATCCACTACCACCATGATCGAATCATGTTTCTTAACTTTTGTTGGGAATCCAATGATGAAATCCATGGAAATAATTTCCCATTTCCATTCTAGTATTTGTAATGGTTGCAATAGTTCAACAGGGTGCTTGTGTTCAACTTTGACCTGTTGACACTCCAAACACTTGAAAATATTTTCATTAATGTCCTACTTCATTCTTTCCCAGTAATAGAACTTCCTCACTAGTGTTATCATCTTTTGATAAATGGGATGACCCACATAATGAGGTGCTTCAGCTCTATTGAATTAAGTACATACAACATGTTATTATACAAGAATAGTTTATTTTCTATATTCTGATATTCCTTATACTTTTTCATGTTTATCTCTTACTGCAATCCTTCTTTTATCAGATTGAAAAACTATCCTCTTGCAAGAGAGTTTTGATTCTCTACTTAATGTTACACTCACCTACACTTGTTGTTGTTAAGTGTCTTGTCTACACACTTTAGTTGAGTTCATCTTCGACTCGATTTTATTTCCCTTGTATGTGTTTGATCTTGAAATTAAACTGGATAATTAGTGCCATCCACCTAGCCTATCTAGCTTTCAACCATTATTGATCAAATAGATATTTGAAACCACAAAGGTATGTCATCAAGACAAACCTTCTTCTAAGCAAGTAGTGCTTCCACATATTCAATGCATGCATAATTGTTGCAAGTTCCAAATCATGGTTGACATACCATTTCTCATGCTCATTTATCTTTATTGACTCATAAAAAGTGATTTGTCCTTCTTGCATAAGAACTCAATCGATTCCTTCCTTACAAACATCATTGCAAACCAAGAAATCCTTCTTAGGGTATGCAATATTCAAAATAGGGGCATTGGTCAAGAGATGCTTCAGGTGCTAAAAGTTGGCTTCACACTCTATCAACCATAAAAATTTCCCCCCTTTTCTCTACAATGAGGTAATGGGATGGTTGATCTTGGAAAATTCCTTAAGAAACCTCCTATAATATCCATCTAATCCCATAAATTATCTTACCTGAGTTACATTCTTAGTAGTCAATCCATGATTGTCTTGATCTTATTGGGATCTAATACCACTCACTTTGGTGAGATCATGTGGCCCAAATACTTGATCTCGTTTTGGAAGAATTCACACTTTTTATACTTGGAATATAACTAGTGATCGCTCAACACCTGTAGCACCAACTTAAGATGGTCTTCATTCTCTTCCTTGTTCTTGAAATATACTAGGATATCATCAACAAATACAATAATGAACTTATCCAAATATTTGTTGAAAACATTTTTCATCAAGCACATGAAGGTGGATGGTGCATTGGTAATCCAAAATGCCACTAGCACAAACTCATAATGTCCATATCGCATTATAAAATTTGTATTATGTATGTATTCATCCTTAATATTGACTTGGTGATATCCATATCTCAAATCAATTTTAGAAAATATGGTATCTCCTCTAAGATGATAAAAAAGATCATCAATCCTGGGTAATGGGTACTTATTCTTGATGGTCATTTTATTCAACTGTCGGATAGTCAATAGAGATTTTCAATGTACCATCCTTCTTTTTCACAAATAGAACAGGTGCTCCCTAAGGGGATACACTCATCCTGATATACCCTTTATCCATCATCTCCTTCAATTGAAATTTTAACTCTACCCTCTCTGGTGTACTCATTCTATAGGTTACTTTTGATGTTGGTACTTCTCCAAGTATAATATCTATTGACAAATTGAGATCTCTCTTAGGAGGAATTCTAGGTACCTCCTTTGGGAATACATATTTAAATTCCCACAACATAGGGTGGCCCTCAATATTCATCTCCTTACTCTTTGTTGCATTGAGCACATGTATTGCATACAAGGGACACCCTTTTCGACTGAAATTATTGAAATGCAACACTGATATATGCCTAATTGGTGTAGGAATACTTTTCTTCTACTTTTATCTTATTAATTGTAGATAACTAAACCAACCATGCTTTTGCATACTTCTTTATTTGTAAAGCACATGCTTCAACAACTTGAGGAGAAACATAACTAAGGTTAGAACTAGGGTCAATCAAAATAGAAATACGTTGCTTGGAAATTATACCTTCTAGCTCCACCACATAATATTGGTGGTATTCCTATCAATTCTCAACAACTTCATATATCCTTGGCACACTCCTAGCCACATCATTAATTGTATTAGCCTCCTAAACATGGTAAAATATTTTTTTGTTATGCTTCCTATGAGGGAAATATCTCAATGGACGTGCCTCTCCATAACCACAACACTATAGAGGTCCTTTCTTATGTTCCTCTACTTTCTCTCTTACCTACTATGCTAGTCTGTTTACACTCTAAGATGGAAAGTCACATTTATGTTCACTTCTACTCAGATGACCAAACATAGAACATTTCATGGGATTCTTATATTTGGATGGTTTAAATCCCTTCCTCTAAAAAACTAGTTTTATCCTTTCTCTTCCAATCCTTACGAGGATTCTGCCTATGCTTGGATTGATAATAAAAAAAAATAACCTTCCTAATGGTATCCTCCAAAGTTATAGGCTCATCAAAATCAATCCTATCATAATAAGAATTTGGTAAACCAATGACGAAGCATTTATCCTTGCTATCTCATCCTTGAGGTAAGGAACATGTCGATGCTTGAATTCGTCAGGACCGAAACAAAAACCTCATGAGGATATGAATCCCCTTGCATTTTTAGAGAGGTGGTACTCCTCTTTGGATAAAATATATAACTTGAATATCCTAGATTAGGTGAATGATAAGGCAATGAACTCTAGATATTTATTGCTTGTATTTATTCAAACAAAGGGTTCTTCAATAACCTGGTCTAATCTTTATGTGTAGAAAGAAATCTCTTTAAAATAAGAAACGATTGAAGGAGGACATCAACATCAGAATTTATTTGTGATCAACATCACATACACCATCTTCATTAATTACATACAAATACATCCATATCTTCTTCATGAGAAATAGGAGAGAATAACTCGATCATATCAAAGAATTTCAAAAGAGTATTACTATCAAGACCAAAAATATAATTGGATAGGTCAATCTCAAATACCTCATACTTAAGACTCAAAGTTACAAGATGCAATCGAAATCAACCCTGAAGCAATTCTTTGTGGAGTTTATTCATGAAATATGTTCTTCATTAAAAAATATTTGATAATCATGTACATGGTTGTAAATAATCCATGATCATATAAGAAAAGTCTTTATAAGAATACAAGAAGAACACTCAATAACTCAGTCTTGTGCCCAATTCAAAGATTCAAGCATAAAGCAATGAGAAATGGTGTAGAAGAATAGAAAGAGTAGAGAAGATGGAGATCTATTTTCCTTGATCAGAATCTTATCTTTGTATTCATGGATGAATATTATTCTTCCTCTGATCTTATGCTCTTCCCCTTTGATAATTATGATTATGGAACCTTGATGAAGCCCTTCTTATGTTTTTAAAATGAGATCTTCTAACTACTTGAGTAGTTAGTGTTTTTCCTCCTTTGAATTTCCCGTACAATTATTTTATTGAATTATTATATTTAATTAAAGCCTAATTAATTCCTCATTAATGAACTTACATCATTAATATACATATATTCAAAATGGTTCCCTTTTCCTTTTTAATAAAAATTTTTAAAAGAACTTTTATTTTCAAAATTTAATTAATTTCCCTTTAAAATAGAGGGATTACGATTTAAATTTATGGAATTGATAATCAAATTTTTAACCACATGAATCACTTCATATGGTATCTTCATCATCTTATCTTTAAAACTATATAATTTTTTCCCAAATCAGTCGCCTGGATCTCAAGATATGAGCTCGTGAAGTTGAGTTGTCACACACACCCATTAAAAATGAAGTGGACTGATATTTTAATTTATGGGGAAAATGTGGCCACTTTCATCCCTTATAACCTATACCATCATATTCTTCATCGAAATATCTTTCCAATGATATAAATGCTCATGATTATGACTCCTAGAGTGTTACGAGGAAAATATTTCTATGGCTAGGGTAAACCACAACATACGGAAATGACTGCAGAAATCAACTCTATCCCAGAAACATGCTATATAAACCAATATGCAAGTGAGATAAGAAATATTCCTACCTCATCTAGATGTTCAAATAAGTCCACCATTGAGCACTTGAACCCAAAGCTATATACCTGCAACCGGTTCTCAACAAACAAACAAAGCAAGCATATGGTGATAACATAAAATGTTAGCACATTAGATAGCATAATTCATTAATATACATAACAAATATGCCCATGGATAATAACTCAATATATGGGAAAAGAGTATTTATATTAATAAATGATCAGCAGAAGTGAAAATATTATAGACTTCTGTGTCGTCACGGCATTGAACCGAGAAACTAAGTTCCTTCCATCTGGACCTCCACCAAAGGAAATCTCATAAGAGATAAAAAATGAGGTTCTAAATCAATAACGGAATATATTTGGGGTCAAAAATTGTTTTTAGAGTTAAAGTACTAAGAGATGCAAACTCAATATTTATCCAGAGTAATTTTGCTCTCAAAGTTGAATTCTTTCTCCTTTTTCCATAGCTCGAAATTGGCCCATTTATAGCCTTAAAAATGGAACTAAAGGGTCGATTCAGAACATTTCCAGTATATGGAAGGCCGAGGATCATATATCTCCTGTCGTGACATGGAAACCCAACATTAATTTTCATTTTCTATCTCAAATCCCGATGTGCAGCCTACATATACGCATGTTCTATAGTGTGCAAGATGCGTACATGTGGAAAAATATTAATTTTTGTCTCTATATTTTATAAATAGGGAAGATAATTTTTCATAGGGAAATGGAATAAGACCCTTTGTGCAATATTGCATAGGGTGAGGAAAATCTTGCTATAACAGATGACCCCTAATGTGTGAGGTCAAAGGAGTATCTGCGATGGCCGAAATACATTATAAAAAACCTAGAATTGGAGTGGTAGGGGACCATCTGGATGAAATCGTTGCTCATTACATTGAGCACTGACTTTCCATACATCGTTGCCAATAAAATTACACTGCATATCCATGTGACAAATATACCAAACAAGTGTATGTGGCCATGAATATTAATATACAAATGCGGTTACATGCCAATAGTTGTCATAGTCATGAACAAGGCTCAGTAGAACCAGTCTCAAAACCAATTTGAAGATATCTGTATATCATGGAGTACAATTTGATCTCCCATGATCACTAAAGTCATATAGGTACTATTCCAATGAAAAAGAAGCAACAACTCAGGAAAGTTGCGGCCACATAGTGATGTTCTCAAGTCTTCTACGCAATCCGCCAAGGGTGCAAGTCTAAATCATGTGAATAAAGTAGATGAGGTTGAACACAATGAGAACTTGTTTGATTACTGATCATTAAGGTATACCTTTAACAAACGTGAGACAACCTACCGATAATGAAAGTAGGTATCAAGGCACCAAGTACATTCTTACAAGTTTCAATAGAGGAGTTAGTGTCGAACACCTGAAGAATCCATCGATCAAGAGACATTGATGTATTCCCAACTGTCGATGCAGAGAGATCCTTCCACTGATGACTGAAAGCTTTAAGGTACTCATAAGACTCTAGGTCCCATTTCTATAATAAATGAGTTGAAGTCGATGGAAAGAGACCCGCTGAAAGGAGAGCATTAAGGCATCTCTCATCAATTAGAACGAGGTACAAATAAGGAGCTTTATGATTTGGTGGAAATTGGACGAAGAACATGTTCACGAACCAAAAAACCTATGCGTCTTTCACATGTGCCAAGTGCAAGCGGTACATGAAAAAGACCCTTTGAACAACAACCAATTATGAAAATGACTGACAAAGGCAAGGAAACCAGCAATAAGGATAATGGCATCCAAGAAACTACACAAATCCTAATGTGTGAATATATGTATTGTCGTCGAACACAAGGGAAACCACCCAGTAAACGACCAATGATGAAATTTTGACTGATGGGTTCAAGTTTACCTACCAATGATGAAAGTAGGGCCAGGGTGCATGATAGGACTTACAATATCATTTGATTCTGAGACAAACTGAGGGTATGGATGACATGCAAAGTCAAGAGTTCTGAGGAGTGGCTGACATAGGTTGATAGACTTCCTTTAAACAAGATCATGAGACATATGGAGGACTCTGATAGCATAGATCCAATAATGAAACCATGAGATGCAGGAGGCATCAATGAAATTATCTATAGGGGCTGGAAGAGTAACCAGTCGGTAGAGAAGACTTTGTAATGAGATCAACTTCCTAAGGCCATGCTAATCCCAAAATTATGATGATGAATGGACTCAATAACTTTGTGCTCTGTTCAAAGGCGACACGACTACTTCCAACATAAGATAATACCTCCTTCCCACCCTTATTTTTTTGTTTTTTCATAGACAAATGAATGTTATGATACAGAGGAGGAAACGAGTATCACAAGTAAGAAAAACTAGTTCGAACAGTGGAACATACCTATGCTCAATGAAGGGAAATGCATGTGGGAGATGGATACTCGGGGGAATGTTCCCTCCTAGGTATAGGGTGTCAAATTGTGAAGGATATAAAAAAGGCTTTGCTTGGTTGAGGATGAAAAACTGCTAAGGCAAATGGTTTATAACGCAAAGTGAGAACCGACTATAGGCTCAATACTGCAAGCAAGGGCATGAGATGCAATCACAACTTAACACAAAAAAATGTCCTTTTTATGTCTTTTAGTCTACTTGGTGTGAAAAAATGGATAAACTTGTGCCAAATAGATGTCTTTTCAAAACCAATTTACAAGTGTGAAAGACACTAGTCCACTCAATTTTTTTTTTACTTTTTGATAACAAGTCAGAAAAGAGCTTAACTAAGACTCACAACCTTTCAAGTCAAATTTTAACGAGTGTGAAAGGGACAAATCACTCGGAAATATTTTCTCTTTTTAAAGACGAGTTGGAAAAGAGCTTAAATTAAACTCGTTTGGGAGTCCTTGAGGCATAAGGCCACATGTTTATGAATGAAAAATGAGGCTCAACATAAATTCATGTACAAGCTATGAGAGACTCTCGGTCCTATGGAAAAATCTTTGCATGGGAACCAAATGCAGTAGGGGATATAACTTGGGCACCCATGTTTTGTAAGTCTCTAGCATTTGATAACGACACAACTTATAGAAAATGGAATGTTATGTGTTGCAACAAATGCGTTTGTACCTAAGGCATAAAAGTGATAGTTATAGGATAATGAAAAAATGCATGATGGAATGGATACCTATCATATATGTTGGGTAATGAAAATACCTACCCGTGGTGACGAACGACCAACATAACATTGAAATATGCAAGAATCCCTGGTTAAAACTACAAAAAACAACTCGATCCACCTTTGTATTAGTCCATTAGGTGAAAAAATGGCTTAAAACTATAGAAAGTGGGTAAAAATAGTTTATAAATAGTAACAAAATAAAAAATTACTATACCATTTTGATTTTTTACCCAGCTAGTGCAAATTGGACCAAAATACCTACAAGATTCAAATGACAATTGCAGGAGCATCATGCAACGAAATTATCAACCATCAGGATCAGGTAAATCTACTTCCCTTCCTCTTCAATTCCAATGGATTACATTTTTGAATTAGGTTTCAAAGTTTTAGTTATTGAGGCCACAAAATGTGAATTTTGTTGTACATGGGTTGTCTTCAATCGAGTCGCGTATACTATGAGCTATACGCACCTGTGAAAAATACAAGGCATGTATATCCTGCCCTATATGCGATTGTAAGTATTGTTGGCCCTTGAACAAGTTTTGAGGAATACTTGGTCATATTTGACCGTTATCGGGACTTCGATAGCCTGTCGAAGGAGGTGTGTGAGATGAAGAAAAGATCATGGGATCTCGACTTGCTTTGGGTCCTTTTTGGGTTTTTGGGAATATGTAATGGGAAAGGGATGTCGGCCCGTGGGTTTACCCTTTTGTAATGTATAAATAGATATCTAGGCAATGTAAGTAAGGGGGGAGAATATTATCCAAGGGATAAGTGCTAGAATTGATCTATATGATTAACTAGCAGAGCTAAGTGCAAGTGTTGTAAGTGCTGAGTGCCCAGATTGTAAGAAGGCTCTGTGATAGATCTACTCGAGAAAGGAGGATCTGGTGAGGTGCACGCAAATCTCCTGTCCTATGCAGAGTAGGATTTTGATAGCTCTGTACTGTAACTAAATTGAGTGAAGCTAATAAAGAAGAAGAGTTGGTGGGCATAGCCCCAGGGAGGGGGTGAGCCACGTAAATACTGTGTGTTGCGCTTTCTGCTTATTCTTAGATGTTTTGTATTGTTAAGTGCTTCGATGTGATTAAATAGACTTTCTTATGCTTAGTGTTATAGATGTATATGAATGCTAAATCTGATATGTATGAATATGCTAAGTGTTTGTTCTACCAGATCTGATCTATTTTGTTGTTGCTAAGTGATAAAATAACCTAGATCTAAGTGAATGTTGCAATACTCTGTTACATCATCGAAGTAGATCTCAGTGGAATATTGATGAATGATCTATGCTAAGTGTTTGCTAAGTGTTGTAATCACAAACCTGTGTCCCAGCTAAGGTTATAGACACCTGAGTCTTGCAACCACCCCTGCCTCTACCTCAGGTGAGACTTCATCTGCTTCATAGGTGTTTTCGAAAGGGTCGGTAGTTAGGGTTTTGTTGGTGCGATGTTGTAGCATTAAACCTTGGGTCTGCCCTTATGCCAAAAAATAATTTTGTTGCCAGGACTGAAAATGTGATTGTTGGGAACTAAGGGAGAAGAAGCTTTGTGCAAAGATTCTTCCTAAAACTGTGGAAGCTTTGTGCATGGATCTGTGCCCTAATGCACAGTATTTTACTTGATCTGAAAAGCTTTGTGCTGAAAAGAGAAGGCCAGATCTGAAGAAAAGAAGTGAGCTCTGAACGCTTTGTGCTCTAAGAAAAGTAAAAGTAGAAGTTTCTGAAGAAAAGAGGTAAGATCTGTAATCTCTGTGCTCTGATAAAGGTAAAAATAGTAGAAAACATTTTAGATATGAAAGCTCTGTTCTCTGTAGAGGTAAGATTAGTGGAAAAATCTATTTCTAAAGCATGTATCTAGGTATGTTTCATAGATTATGTCATAGATTGAAAACTAGGGCATTAATAGATGAAATAAAGTTTGATATGAATAGATCCGATAAGAATAATGATAGATATGTTATACCTATGCATAGAAAGAATGTTTGGACTAACAAATGGATGCAGGATCCTAGAAAGAATTTTTTGCAAGATAGCTACCATGATCCTGGTGCGCAGTACAAAATAAGTTGGGGATCATGTAAAAGAAAGAGAGGATTAATCATATGTTACAGTTGCAGAAGACCATGACATCTTGCTAAGGAATGCCCTTGTGGGAGAACTAGTTTTCTCTATTGTAAAGCCTTGGACCACGAAGTATTGGATTTGCCTAGAATGATTTTTAATATTGAAGGCATGAATATGAATGAAGAAAACCCCAAGGCCGATCCAGAAACAGTAGAACCCCAGCAAGAATCAGAGAAGGTATTGCTACAAATGAAAGACACCTTGAACGATCACCGACATGTCAGGCTACCAGAGATATTTAAAGAAAAAGAATGCATTGAATCAAGAATAGGAGACTTTGACATTGAATCTGTCCTTGATGAAGAAACACCAATTGACATTATTCCAGAGAGAACTTGGGAAGCTATAGGAATACCTGCTATGATTCCTTCATTAAGAGAAATAGGGTTATTCAGAGGGAAATTGTTAAACCTATGTGGAAGGCTCACTCAGATATCTATGAATGTCAATGGAAATTCGACAAAGGAAGATTTTGAGATTATAAAATGTTTTGAAGACAACGCCTTGTTTACTATGTTACTTGGAAAACCTTGGATAGAAAGAGATCAAGCCAAGAAGAAGGAAGAAGAAAAGGTTTAGAACAACAGAGACAAGAGTTAAAATATTTCATGACCAGAAGGATTGTGCAATTGGTTGAAGAACATGAGAACAAATCAAAGCTATTTGACACTAGAAGCGTAGATGTCAAAGCTGCAAAAGAATTAGGGGACTCACAGAACATTGGAGTATCTATATCAAATATAGACGAAATAACACCCCTGAGTCTTGGGAGAGAACCTCAACAGCATGAAGTGACTATGCCCAAGGAAAATAAGGATCAGAACAGGAAAAGAACTACCAAGATGAAGCTCATGGGGAAGAAGGCTAGGAAGCTAAGTAAACAGAGAGCTACAATCAATAGTCTACAGAGGGTTCTAGAGGGAACCTCTTAGAAAGAAACTTTGCAAAATTGGAGCTTCGTCAGGATATCACAACAACGACATAGGTCACTTCGCCATGGTGAAGCAATATAGCCGTTGGAAGATGATATACCCATTCGACTACCACTCCGAATAGATCAAAAAGCATTGATGGCCCATCACCAGACCATTAGACCATGCCATAACCGACAAAACAAGAGTTAATGAAGCCCCATATCTATTACAAACGATCCATTACAAAGTTACTTACTTATTCCATTGCGCCATGCATGAAAGACACTTTTTGCGAATTTGATTCCATAGACTACACGAATTGTGAACAGTGATTACTCCACTCTTACTCTCGACCCTATTACAGTACCTAAGTTACTTTGAGAACCCGAGATATTGATCCTGAGTGTATATTTTCGATGAATTTAGCACAGCTGAAGAATATGTAAGAGAGGTACTCACTAGCCTCAGAGTCCAAAGAGTCATTTCGGAGAGAGGATTGTCTATAGGTTTACAAGCATCATCAATGAGAGGAGTGTAAGCCTCCCCGTCAACTGCTTGAGCATGAACATCTCGAGCTAGCGCAGAAAGAAGAACCAAACATAAAGATGATATGGCCAACGCGAAGTTGGTTCCATCTATTCTACTTGCTTACATACCACCTCTAAGCGGTGCGATCAATAGAGACAATGTGCCTAGAGACTTTGAGTACACTCTAGTCACTATGTACCTGCCACAAGGGGTACGTGCAGTCCACATAGATAAAGACAAGATTGCAACATTGAAGTTTAGTGACTTCAACCTGGGGGTCGTAAATTTTACATCATACTTTCCCCATACAAGTACCTAACCAGAACCAAGGGAAATAATTTGAATATCATCCCTCAACAATGGACGATGAACCTCGCATAGTCCACTCTGCTCAACATTATGAAGATACTGCACTTCGTCAGACACCGGGAGGTGAATGTTTGTGTAAATATGTTGTTGGGGAGTTACCATGGAGGATATTTATGGTTAAATTGTTGCATAATAGTTGATCCAACGCTGATCAATCAGATTACTGGGCTTAGCATGTAGGGCCCTGATCCCCATGATTATTATCCTTGAAAGACCACAGATCGTGCTCTTGCTCAAAATATCAAAGAAGCTTATGGAAATGTTGATAAAGGTGCATGTGGCTACAAGGTAGCTTCAATTGAATGTGGCAGAGTGCGCTTGACCTGTCAACTGATCGCAGGGAAGTTGGTATGCAAGAATCAACCCACGCAAGTATCTGGCTTTGTATTCGACCTCGCATGGAAGTGCGCAAAGGGACTACAGATGAACAGGGAGAAGTACCTGGTGAATCAACTAGAGATTGACTGCAGAGAAGCCTGGGATTAGGGGAATGAATTCCATTTTATCTAGCTCTTGATACTTATATCTTTCGATGCATGGGAGTTACTAGAAGCTGCAACCTTCTTGAACATTGACCCCTTCGAACCATTGGCTGCGAAGTTTAGTACACTATGGTAATCAAATGATATGAATAAGTAGTGGCAATCCAATGTCGTCTTCCATACCTACTACACCTAGTTGAAGCTCGCCATCCAGTCCAAGCCTCGCATGACCCCGAATACTTTACATAGGTTTTTACCTTTGATGAGGTTAAGCACGGACCGCCATTTCATATATATTACAGCATGCACTAATGAGCACAAGGAACAACTTCAGTCTTGTTATAAGCTGACAGAAGAAGACCTAGAGGAGATCACCAAGGAATACTCAGTGGACCTCCTTGTTTCAGTAGACCCCACAAAAATATCGCCCAGAAGCTATGCAGGATACACCTAGACCCAGTAAGACAAAGAAAAAAAAGAATATGAGGAAGGTTGAGGAAGTCTAGGATATAGACAGCCTATCTGTGAGGATAGCTTCCATTTCACCAGATCAAGGAGGTGATGGTGAAGAATTCAAACAAAGACCAGAAGATGAAGTGGAAATCATAAAGAAGAGGAAGGGTTCTCCTTCGGAACCTTCCTCCCAAAAGAAATCAAAAGCACCCATAACTAAGTTGCAGACCATGCTCACTCCAGATGACTTCAGTTTCCTCATCGCAAATACAAATGAAGCTATAGAAGAGATAGCAGAAAAGAAGGAAGATAATAAAGAGACAATGTACAACAGAATTGAGATCGAGCTCCAAGGAGTGCAGCAAGCACTTCAGTCTAGCCACGCAGTCTCCACTATGCCCCTGCCAGAAGGAACAACAGAAGAGGGAGATGAACTGGTTCAACTCTGCAATATTGCTGACATAGTCAAAGTACACCTTCGAAAATCATAGGAAGAAAAAGTGCAGGCCACCCAGGCCTTAAAGAAAGCACAGGAGGAAATCATTGAACAACGTCGAGCTGTGCAACAAGAGAAGGACACTCTCCAAGTGAAATTTGCAAAAGACAAAGCAAAGATCCAAAAAGAGAAAGAGTAGTTGCTGGCGAAGTAGATAGGGATTGAAGAAGTAGTCAACAGAGCATTTCACTCTATGATCGGCTTAGATAAGAAGGCACAAGAACCCATAGAACGCCAATTGATGAAGCTTGTTGAAGTTATTCAACAACTTCAACAAAGATTCGTGGAATTAGAGCTTCAGACCATACCTAGTACCCCACAAGAACTGCAAGACCAACAAAAAATGACTACCCAAAGAACAGTAGAAAATATTAAAGAACTCATTGAGGAATGCAAATAGTTAAGTAGAAAAAGTGAGTAGATATATGAGAACCTAACTCAGAATCGAGAATTGCATAAATTGGAGTCGTAGCTCCAAGAGGTGAAGCATGAAGCCAAAAATATACAAGTGCAGTTGAAGGCCCTATCACCCATAGATATAATGAAGCGATCTCACGAGAAGTGCACCGCCCAACAACAGATTCATATGATCTAGAACAAGGTAATGGAATTAACTCAACAACTTCAACCTATGCAGGATGAGGCATGTCATCTATTTTTCAGAGATTGAGAGCCAAGGAACAGAGATGGAACAAGTAATGAATTCCACACAACAATGCTTAGAAGGGTCAATGAATAACACACTCATCCATGACTTCACTGAGCAAGAGGTCATGGAACAACATCAGGTTGAAGAAGCTCGAGTTAAGCTCGAGGCATTCGAAGCAGAAATGATCAGACCTGAGTGACTTGGGATGAGTCACAGGTGAGTGTTGGGGGCTTGTTGGCCCTTGACCAAGTTTTGAGGAATAATTGGTCATATTTGACCATTTTCTGAACTTCAACAACCTGTCGAAGGAGGTGTGCGAGATGAAGCAAAGATCACAGGATCTCGGCCCACTTTGGGTCCTTTCTAGGTTTTTAGGAATATGTAATGGGAAAAGGATGTCGGCCCATGGGTTTACCCATGCTTAGGACCAATTTTATAATGTATAAATAGATATCTAGGTGATGTAATTAAGGGGGGAGAAGATTATCCTAGGGCTAAGTGCTAGAATTGATCTATGTGATTGACTTGCAGAGCTTAGTGCAAGTGTTGTAAGTGCTAAGTGCATAGATTGTAAGAAGGCTCTATGCTAGATCTACTCGAGGAAGGAGGATCTGGCGAGGTGTGTGTAGATCTCCTGTCCTATGCGGAGTAGGATTTTGATAGCTCTGTACTATAACTGGATTGACTGAAGCTAATAAAGAAGAAGAGTTGGTGTACGTAGCCCCAGGTAGGCGGTGAACCATGTAAATACAATGTGTTGTGCTTTCTACTTATTCTTAGATGTTTTGTATTGCTAAGTGCTTTGATGTGATTAAATAGACTTTCTTATGCTTAGTTCTAGAGATGTATATGAATTTTAGATCTGATATGTAT
Source organism: Picea sitchensis (assembly GCA_010110895.2). NCBI lineage: Eukaryota > Viridiplantae > Streptophyta > Pinopsida > Pinales > Pinaceae > Picea > Picea sitchensis. Next base: position 240,061 of record SNQJ01S0010280.1, read on the forward strand.
GAATATTCTAAGTGCTTGGTCTACCAGATCTGATCTATCTTGGTGTTGCTAAGTGTTAGAATAACCTATATCTAAGTGAATGTTGTGATACTCTGTTACGTCGGCAAAGTAGATCTCAGTAGAATATTGATGAATGATCTATGCTAAGTGCTTTCTAAGTGTTGTAATCACAGACTTGTGTCCTAGCTAAGGTTGCAGACACCTGAGTCTTGTGACCACCCCCGCCTCTACCTCGGGTGAGACTTCATCTGCTTCGCAGGTGTCGCCGAAAGGGATGGTAGTTAGGGTTTTGTTGGTGCATTGTTGTAGTGTTGAACCCTGGGTCTGCCCCTGTTCCAACAAGTACATTAGCTCGTGTACAGGCATGCAAACAATCATTTTTAAGGATTCTAACTCAATTTTTTTTTTTCTTGGCAGGATGGTTCTTTAATGGAGAGAAAGAGAGCACAAGGAGGTTGATGTTGTTGTAGATTGAGATATGGGGGCCCAAATGTCCTTAAAGAGACATGGCTTGTATAAAATTTGGGTGCTCAAAGGAATGAGAGACCAAGTGAGGTTTCTCGAGATTCTTGTGGGTTATTGGGACCCTGAGAGTGAAATATTCAATCTCGATGGGAAACCATTGAGAATTGAATTAGTGGACATTTACTTTTTGACTGGTCTATCACATCAGGGAGAGGTTGTAAACCTCAAATCATGGGGAGCAAGGAGAGGAATGAAAATAGAGGAGTACCTCGACGCCCACTATGTAGCAGGGACTCCTAAGGTGGGGATTCAACTCCTTATCCGGGCAATAAAAAATCTCAGCCTAAAGATTATTGTCCTTGTATTGACCAGGATCATAGGTTCGTCCTCGTTGCACTAGGCATAGAGGCTGATCATGTTCTATGAAGTGCATTTGATGAGACCCACAGTATATGACTGGTGTACTTCACTACTAGAAAATATGAAGAGCTAGTTGACAGACTGCAAACATGGGAGTAAGAAGAATTTTTGGTTTTCCTCTATCCTATGTAGTTTCTTTTTCGAGCAGGTTCCAGTTTTGGGACCTAGAGACAAGATTATTCCTAGAGGACCTCGCAATCTATCCATGGCATGGTGGACCGAGGTAATGAGGTGGTAGGGGGGAGGTAGGGTGTCGACACCCTACAACGATAATTTCTTCTACTGGTGGCAGCGACATGTCATTTCCCTAGGTGACTATCCCTATGTAGGGATAGAATTCTGAGGAGATCCAGACATGCCACTCCCACCAAGGACTGCCTACANTATTTTGTATAGTAGAACAAAAATATTTTTTGGATGGTGCTTAAGTATTACCTAGACACTTTTGTAATGTAGATGTGGTCCACGACATCCAAAGGGGTTTCCTCGACATCAATGGAGGAACTGGGGAGACAAGGTGGTGGGAGGAGAAGCCGAGAGGGTCCTACAAAATGTACAGGGAAACCTGTCTCATTTGACTCACTGGATTCCCATGGTTCAGGTAGAGGATCTACATGAAGCCATGCAGCAATAGGTGGTTGGTGTACTTAGAGCATGGGTGTGACTCTTTCAGTGTCTCTCAAACGTTGTAGCTTGTTACCATGACACACATCTAGTGCCACAAGTGTATATGTCATGGATATTGTAGTACCGGCTATGTATGTGTATTGGGGGTATTAGCCCCAATTTTGTACTATAAACACCATATTTTTTGAAATATATAAAAATGGATCTTCAGCTTTAATTATATTTTATAATGTGTACATTGATGAGATGGTTTTCTTTTCTTTATTTATGTGACAAATGCCAATCTAAAACAAAATTAGCATAAGCATCGGATACATGATTAGAACTCCTAAGAATATGATAATATGTAATAAAATCAAATTGTTGTTCTAAAAGACGTACCCATAGGAATCATCAGAGTAAAGTAGGATCATGCACACAGTAACTCCTGTTCAACTGAAATACTACTAACTGGGAGTCTAGGTGAACCTATAAAGAGAAAATACCATGTGAGATAGCATCATGGAAAAGTTCTATAAAGGTGCTATATTCGACCACCTTTTCTGTGGATGGCCCTAGGCATACGCCATTTGAAGACACCAATAGACCCTCGGGTGAGTAAACCACGCAAGCGGTGGAAGCCAAGTTTCATGTATGACAACTGTCTCCGTATGCAAATCCTAGGTAGACTGGAGACTCCATTGACATCTGCCAACAAAGGGAAAATTCTATAAGCAAGTCGAAGACGAAAAAGAAAGGAATATATATATCTACACTAAATTACATTAGTATACAGAGAGTTCTTCCCAAGCCTGGGGCTCAAGCATAGTATCTTTTCAAGTAGAGCCCATTTCTGGGCTCGACCAACCTATTCCTTTCATAATATTCTAACTCATAGGCTCCTTTTTCTAGAACACGTCGCACAATGTAAGGACCGTGCCACATGGGTTTGAAATTTTCTACCCCCAGTGGTTGTTTAGCTTGATCATACAAGAGGACCAAGTCATCCTCAATGTACAACCGAGGATAGACTAACTTATCAGACTAGACCTTGACATGTATTTTGTTCGCCTTGATAGACATAGAGGCATCTCGACGTTGCTTGTTGTGTTTCTTATATGATTATTATAATGCACTCATTAATTATCAATCCGAGATTCATAATCAACAAAGTTACAAGACACCAGTAAGAGAGGTAATTCTAATGTCACGAGTATAGAAATAATCTGGATTAAGAAGCAAACTGAAAGACACTTTGGTTGTCTTTCACAGAGAGGCAATCTACTCCATTGGTGTACATGTAAATATGAGATGGATTTCTTTGACAGATAAACTCTGTTATCTGACCCAGAAAGCTAACTATGCAATCCCACTTCTGAAAAGGAAATCACACATCAATCATCAAGGCATAGCATGGGTAGTTCAATAGCCAATATATTGAGTATGTTGTGGTTCACAATATTCTATTGTGAACTTCACTAGTTATTTTCCAATTATGTTTGACTATTGCTTCCAACATCCATGTCCATCAAGCAAAATCAAATCCATAAGAATAGAAACATGGCATATGCAAAAATAGAGTAAATAAATATCTCTAAGAAATCATATAATCAAAATCCTAAACTAAACCATACTATTGTCATCTAAAAGAATCAAAGCTTCAACTATTCTAACAGTTATAATATTGAAATCAAATGCTAACACTAATCTATAAGGATGATGAACTTTGTTGGGCGGTGGGCCCTTGTTGCTTCAACAGGTCAGCAACTGGAGTCTACAATAAGTTGGCCTTCAATCCACACATCACTCTTACTCAAACCTCAAAACATGAAACTATGATAACAACTCAACTCACATTTATTCACAAATGATCAAGACATGGAAATAAATGACATCCTTCTATTAAACTTCAACTAAAAATATGTTCTACAATATGTAACACTACTTCACATGCTGTGTTATACTATCTCTCTACTACTTCCACCATCCTTGCCATGACTATTTAAACATTCTTAGTTTTGAAACACAAGGAGGTGAAATCTTTAGCAGATCAACAATTGTCAAATTTATATATTTGGTTACATATTTTAAGCTTCATCCTCATGACACGAAGTGTATGAGGATGAAGCAATAAACAAGCTAGCTTAACATAGCCTCACTAGAGATTTGATGATTCAATAAACATTCAATAGTTATCTTGGGCATGATCTGGAGCCAAACTTATCATACTTTGTTTCCTGTATTGGTACCGGATTGTGACAGGTGAGATTCAATAGATAGTACCGGATCCGAACAGTACGCAATTGGTTGGTACTAGACTAGAACATTTTGCGGTCATTGGTACCGGATCATGAAAGTGAATGGTCTGTGGGTACTGGATATGAATGAAAGGTGCGTTTGGTACTAGATTCAGACAGTGGACAATCTGGAGCATAAGTATTGGATGGCTGAGCTGACATAGAAGTGTTGGACTCATCCAAAGGTCAAAGGCTACATGCGGAAATTTTAAACATTAGTACATGAAATATTTAGTCTCCTATCTTAATAAACCACAAAATGCATGAATTCAATTATACTTTACCTTATGACCTTATCAGTGACTGGAGGTAGGGTTCTTTATCATTGATCCAAGCATAGGTAGGCCAAAAAGGTATAAATGAGGGGTATAATATGGTAATGGGGATGTCAATTTAGAGGCTCAACATTCCCCCATGCCAAAATCATTGCATGTCCTCATGCAACTAAAACATACTCAAAAATTTCAAAACTTGGGACCCCATTCTCTTTACTCTTGTGGATTAATGATGTTGACAGTTGAGGCTTCTTATTTCAGCTCCCTTTTTATGAACCTAATGTATTGCAAGAGTCTTAGTACCTTCTTGAGATTATTAGAAGTCTCTTCATGGTCATCTTGGAGTTGTTGGCTGGTTGCCTTCAGTTGCTCATTCTCCTTCTTGATATACCTATCCAATAGTTGGTATTCCTTCACTTATTGTTTGAGTTCCTGGTTTTGTTTTTGCAGCTCCTAAATATTTTTCTTCATCTGTTCTTTTGTCAAGTTCTTCATTGACCCCATTATCTCTGGCTAGATGCATTCTCTTTCTTCCACTTCCTCCCTCATTTCACACAAAGTAATAGTAACTTGTTCCTCAGTCAAGCTAGGGATGTCATCCTGGACTGGTAGGTCTAGGGAAGGGGAGGTAAGATCTATTGGGTCTTCATGTTTATGAGGATTGACGACCACTTTTCCTATCTTTTCCATGCTCCTTCTGGTTCTTTTACAAGGGGGTAATGGATCAGAGGTTCTCATAAGCTTATTTTTCTTCTTTTTTGTTTGTGGAATGGTTATAAGAGATTGTTCTATAAACTGTTCATCTCTACTCTTCTCTTTCCTCAAGGATTTTGAAGTATGACCCCTTTCCTCAAGCGCTACTATTGAGATCTCCTCCACTAATTCATATTTACCTTTTGATTTTTGAATTTTAAGAGTCTTATTATCTGAGGAAGAGGGCCTTACTTATTTACTAGATTTATCCTTTACTTCTTTGGAGGATGATGGGGTTGCCTTGTCTTTCTTTCCCTTTCTCTCCTTAGGTTCCTTATCTTTATCTAGAGAAGGCTAGGCGTCCTCCATAGGTTCATTTTCTGTGGAAAGGTGTTGAGTGATGAGGGTTTTCCAACTAAACCCTTTCTTCCTTATCTCATGTATAACTAGCATTTTGATAAGATCCTAATGATAAATGCTAGTCTTCTCAGTTTTGGATAGGGAATTGACACCTCTTACCATCTTGTTCAGGATCATCCATAAAAAATATGGGAAGTCAATTTCAGGACCTCCTTCAAAGTGAAACAAAATCCTAATATTATATAGGAAGGTTACAACATACCTTCCCTCACAAGTGAGGAATCGTTGAAGACTAGCAAGCATTGGATGATATTCTTTCTTGATATAGTTTCTAGAAATCCCCTTTTTCCAATCAGGGTGTTGATTGTTTTCCTTCAAAAATTGTTGGCACATTTCCTTATTGATTCCTACATCTTTGAAATAATTGGCTCCTCTACTAGGTAATCCCATGGCTTCCCTTAAGGCTTCTTCATTGATTGTTAGTTGCATATTTCCTATGTGCACAATCTCTCCATCATAACTCTAAATAAATGCATGAGATACCTTCTCATGATGACCTATGAATTTCTTGAAAAATGGAATCCATCCCGCTCTAGCATACTTATCTCTACATAGATGTAACTCCTCGGTCTCCCTATAAGTCTGGAAGACTGGTTCATGTCTACTTACAACCATCTTTATAAACTGTGAGTGAAAAATGGGTTGTAGCACAAGGGTTTAGTCAGTTGTGAGTGTAAGGGTTTAGTCATCTGTGAGCATAAGGGTTTGGTACCGGATATCGCATAGAGGAGAAGGCTCTGAAAATGGAGAAATATTGATAACAATAGGAAAAATGGTGATGGCGTTGATAATTCAAATGGTGAGTTTAAGTAAAGATGTTGCAAAGGAAAATTAAGACAAGATGAGGCTCATTTGGATGGCTTTGCCACCCAGATAAGCCATTTCATTTTTTCCCGTTAGTGCAATGATGGGGACGGGACGTTTGGTATCAAAAAATCATTGTTGTTTGTGATAGGTGATTGGACCCCTAAGTGTTGAATTTGGTGTTGAATCGTGCAACATGATGCGAGATAGATTCATGATGGTTTAAGGATGAAGCACATTCTTGGTTTAGGGTCGTGGCTCATCATTACTGGGCATGCTCATTTCAGTTCATTCACACATTCACACATTTGATGTGATTTTGTCCTCAATCGTCTTTTCAAGCACTTATGTGGTGACAAAATTTATTAAGGTTAAGCATATGGGTATGAGGGAAGTGAAAGTTAGGTGCATGGTTTTAACACTAAGGTCATAAGATCTAGTATACATTTTCATACCTATTGTAGTTTTGTAAGAAAAGGAAAATAAATAATACCATGTTACCTTTGCTTTTACCATTGGATAACCAATACCCATAGCATATGCGACTGCCTTTGTATTTGAGGCTTGCAGATTGTCAGAGTTCATATTTTTAGGCTGTAGTTTTCTTGAAGCTTAGTTCTGGAATTTCCTGTACTTTATGAAACTTCTTTATTTTGTGCTTGTCTTTGAGTTTCTTATTTTGTGTCTGGTTCTGCAGGGTTGTATGGTGAACATGTTGGTCTCTGAATATGAGATGTGAGTCTGAAAAAGAGTCCTAAAAGGGGCTCTTTGACCCTCCCCCATGCCAAGGATGTTTCATATCCTTATGCAAAAAGACCCGACACATTGTATCACAATGAAAGAAAATTGATAAGAGATGAGAAACCAAATCAAATTCCAATAGTACATTTATCACCTAGCATATGATCCCATGCCTTTAAAAATTGAAATTACCTTTCTTCTGAGGACTTATTGACAAGGGCAGCATTCAACAATGAAAATAAGGAGGTTTTTATATTTTGTGAGAAGAACAGATACAACCTAACTTGCTTCAGAGATTTACTATCATTAGATGTTATGAATAAATTTCACAGTATAAGTAGATTGGACTCCCTAGTCAGGGTTGCACTCTTAAGAAGTTTCCTTCTTAGGTAATGTACGCTTTAGATGTCAGACTGGTAAATTTGACTTAAGGTAACTCTCAAATGGACATTTGCTTGTAGTATTCATTTTATTTGTTAATCCGGAGTTTGTATCTTATAAATGTCAACAATGACCTTTTCTTGTAGCATTCATTTTTAGATGACAAAAGTGAATTTTTCAATCAGAAAAGTATAAATGAGACATTTCTCAACTAGAACCCACTGCTAGCAAGCCTGTTCAGTACTTTGATGGGGTAGTTGTGATAATTATTGAGACATATACCTTCCCCAGGCTGAATGCCCCATTTCCAACATGCATGTTCAGTACCCTGATGGGTTTTCCTAGTCATACCATAGACCAGTACCTGCTGCCAACAGACACATTCAGTATCTCGATGGGTTAGTCTCTTAAACCCTTTTCCATCAGAGGCTTCTTTACCATACTCACCTATTTTAATTTTTGTTAAAGAGTGCTTTTGCACGATGACAGGGGGGTTCATCTGAAAACCATTTTTACAGGCTAGGATGGTATTAGGTTAGAAGGTAATTTCTCTTATTTGAATGTTTTTAAAGATTTGTCTGAAGGAAAAATAAACTTATGTATGCGCATTATTTCTTTAGAATAATCTAGATGTATGATTTGTCTGAGTTTGTCCATAAGAGAATGACCTAAATTTACCTTAGGGTACTAATTGTTGGGTATGTGTTATATTATTTGCACGAGTAGTAGTGTTTGAGCATCTATGTCGGGCGCGCAGGGGGATTAGAGGGGGGGCCTCTAGGCCCCCCCTTGGGGGGTGTAGGGGGGCAGAGCCCCCCGCGCGGGGGTTCAGGGGTGGTGCCCTCAAAATTATTTTTTGCACCGGGATGACATATTTCTGGGACGACATATTATGAGGACAACATATTTTCGGGACCACATGATATTTAGGTGGTTTTTCAACACATGGTTTTTTGCCGATGGTTTTCTATTTCCAGTTAATGAATTAGGGTTTTGAACTAATCCAGGTCATTGGGTTAGGGTTTTGGATGCTGCTGGCTCCTATATGTATATTGTATTGTAAACAATGTAACACAATGTATGAATATAATATATGTTGGTTTTCCTGGTTTGGGTTTCCAGGGGAAAAATCTCTGTGTAATGTTTGCATTTGCCATTGTATCTTTTCTATTCTTTTATGAATATTTGTTTACAATAGACACTGTACAAGGTTAGAATTTACATTGATACACCCTCTTCCATAAAAGTTTTCCTAGTGTGCCCATGACAAGGACTGTTCATATACTCATATGCTACTCTTTAGTAAAGATAATCCAATGATTACTATTGAAGTCCAGTTAGGGTGAAATGGTTACTTATAGGCTAATATACTTTTTTATCCCTTTAACCGTGTTGAAATATTGGATAAAGGAAATCTCTAGATTTTGAATCAGATTAAGCATGGTTCATTTAACAATATAGGTAAAGATTATGTCTTCTTTGTCAAGCAACAGAACCAAAACAAATTAAAATACTTCTTGTTAGCTAGCAACAAAACCAAAATAAATTGGGAATAATTCCTTTTAGCTAGCAATAGAACCAAAAGAAATTAGAAATACTTCCCTTTAGTCAACAACAGAACCAAAAGAAATTATTGCTTCATAAGAGTTGCCATTTGATGTTTCATTCGTCTCCTTGGTTCCAAATTAAGAGGTTACAGCATGGATTCACACTTCATATTAATTGACATACGATATTGAAATAAACATAAAATTCTTTGTCAATTAGGTGGTGTGTCTTGATAGTACTATATAAGGACAGACTTCTAGTACCGAACCAACACAGGACTATTGGTACCGGACCAGACATAATTTATGGTACCAGATCAACACTGCTAGTACCGGACCAAAACAGAGTATTGTTGATGCCTACAAACTAATGTTTTTAGCAAGTTCATGAAGGATAAAATAAATTATAGAAATCTATTAACAAAAATAAAATGTGAAAGTAAAACAAAGGAGGTAAGAATGCATTGTTACCTTCAACTTATTAACAAAACACAATCCACACCTATGTACAAAAGTTTAAAAAATAAATCAATCAATCAATGTGGATCAGTAGGAAGATCTCCTTCCTTAATGATCACCTGCATATCTGAATTTTGTAGCACACGTGTCAGAAATTACTCTTTTGATAGGGGTTTGTTATAAATTTTCAATTGGTGCCCATTCACAAGTAGAGGTGTCTGATGTTCATCAATTGTATTTATTCTAATTGAAACATTATCATAGACAATGTCAATCTTGTATGTTCCTAACCAACGAGTAGTCAAATTACCTTTGAATTTCTTGAACCTGTTGTCATACAACAATGCCCAATCTCATGGTTGAATTTTTTTCTTTTTAAGATACTTGTCATGCCATTTTGTTCTCTGCTCCTGAATGAGGGTGGTTCTTTGAAGTGCTTCCTGACTGATTTCATCTAGCTCATTAAGATGCAAGAGCCTTTGTTGCTAGGCTTCATCTAAGTTCATGCCAACTTGTACAGTAGTCCTGAAGGTTTTGATATGGAATTCCATGAGGAGAAGCACCTACTTCCCGTACACCAATTCATAAGGCATATGCCATGTTGCATTCCTCTAGGTGATTCTATAAGACCATAAGGCTTCTAGTAATATGTCATCCCAATCCTTGTGGTGAACCTGTACTATTTTGGTAAGAATGGACTCAATGACTTTGTTGGTGGATTCTACCTGCCCATTCACCTATGAATGATAAGGTGTAGATTTCCTATGCTTGATCTGGTACTGTTCTATAACTTCTTTGACTAGATGAGAGGTCACTACTGCATTTGGGTCAAATTTCGACGACGCGTTCGACGCAATTACCACTTTCTATTGTCGGAAGACCGACAAACCTCGAACCCCCTCAAACGTCGTTTCACATGATGTCGTTTTTATGACGACGTTTCAAATGTGGAAATACTGATGTGTCAAACGTGGCAAGACCGACGTTTCAAACGTGGCAAGTGAGATGTTTCAAACGTGGCAAGTGAGACGTTTCAAACATGGCAAGTGAGACGTTTCAAACGTGGCAATACCGACGTTTCAAACGTGGCAAGACCGATGTTGCAAACGTGGCAAGAGAGACGTTTCAAAGGTGGCAAGAGAGATGTTTCAAACGTGGCAAGAGAGACGTTTCAGAGGTGGCAAGAGAGACGTTCTGAGGGTGGCAAGACTGACGGGACAAGGTATTAGCTCTGACGTGGTTTCTATGGGAGTGACAATCTTGGAGGTGGAAAGAGAGACGTCTTAGATGTGGCAATAGCGAAGGGAAGAGAGTGAAAGACATCAAAATTGCCACCTTTGTGTAGGTATTTAAAAAAAAAATACAATATCAATATCAAG
>SNQJ01S0010281.1:0-12164 GCA_010110895.2 Picea sitchensis
CACTGGGGGCCCTAGATCTCAGCTAGGGTCTTTGCCATCCTCCCGGAGAATGGCTCTTGCAGCTGCTTTAAATTCAACACGTCTTGAAGGGCACGTCGCGTAAATGAAACACGAATGCAGGCGAGTGACACCCTTGGAGCACGTAGTGCGTCTTGAAGGGCACGTCGTGATTCTTACACGGGTGAGATAATGAAACTAGTACCTAGAAAACTATGTCTCCTTAGGACTTGGTCAGCCTTAAAATGAACGTTGCTTGAGTGAAAATTAATAATAATAAAATTTCCCTTAAAAATAATTTTTGTTGAGCCTAAAGAATTTAAGCCTAGGTCTAAATAGGTATTGAGAACTAAAATTTCATTAAGCAAGTAATAAAAGGGGGATGAAGAAAGTGGGGGTGAAAATTATATTAAAAAGGAAAATTTTGAAGGAATAAATTATTAAAAGATTAATGGTTGGCTAAGTACAAACCTGCTAATTTAGAACTTGGACCAAAAGGGGAAACTTTAATACAAAAGGAATGAGGAACATAGTAGGGAATCTAGTCTAGAGAATTTTCTAATTTCGAACTCAACTAGGCTTTAAGAAAGGCGTCAGTCATTAAAAGGAATGTAAGGGAATCAAGGGACATCGAGGAGCGTTTTTAAAAACGTTTTTAGGCGGGTGAGGGAAATGGGCAAATTAAATTAATTAATTAAATGAAATTCTGATGCAACTGAGGGGTCAGGTGACAAGTGTATGGGGGAGAATTTTCCTAATTAATTTTTAATAAAAAGAATTTAATGTGCGTTTTGACAAGAAGTCACTAAGAAAACTCTATAAAAGAAATGGCGGCGGTGGAGAATGGATCACGTCTGGTAGGCATAAGGTTACGCTGTCAATATTTTTCTTGACTGGTTTTTCTTGTGGGAGTTGGGATGCCCAGCTCGATTAGAGAGTGGTAGCTCGACCTTGTGAGGCGAGCTCGGAGCTAGCTTTCTTTGGTTTGTGCGTGTGGCCCCTTTGCGGCTCGAGGGGATCAGGGGGAAGAAGAGTACCCCTAGCATTGGTTGGGAGGTACCGGTGAGGTCTCAGCGATTAGCAAGCGGAAGCGAGGAGGGTCTCCAGTTGCCAAAGAACGTCTCCAAGCCCAGTTTCGTCGGTGACGGTAATTTCGATAAGTTAAATGGTACTAGGATGTTGGCATGTGTATGGTTTAATTTTCGCAATTTTGCAACCTCTTTATTTCGCAATGAATCTAATTGTAAAAAGGTTTACAGGTGTAAATTGTTGTCGTTTATTTCGCAATGAATCTAATTGTAATAAGTTTTTCTGTTGTAAATTGTTGTCTTTTTATTTCGCAAAGAATCTAATTGTAATAAGTTTTTCCATTGTAATCATTGTCGTTTTATTTCACAAAGAATCTAATTGTAATAAGTTTTCCAGTGGTAAATTGTTGTCGTTTTATTTTGCAAAGAATCAAATTGTCATAAGTTTTTCAGTTGTAAATTGTTGTCGTTTTATTTCGCAATGAATCTAATCGTAATAAAGGTTTACAGATGTAAATTGCTTAATCTAATTCGTCCCTCTCCCTGGCGAACCCAAGCTTGAATTTAAAAGGGAATCAATCTACGGTTGGGCTTGGCTTATCACTCAGCGTATCCTTGTTATTCACCTCTGCGATATTTTTCTTCGTTTTTAAATCTCGGGACTAGCATGCCACTTCTGCGAGTTTAGAGGTGCCTCACCTCTGCGTTGGGACACTCACAAGGCAATCCCCTCGATCTCTGCTTTGGTTAAAATAAACCAGAAAAAGAGAACTACTTTTGACGTAAGCAAAGATAATCGTAATTTGCATTGCAATTTCAGCTTTCAATTATAACTCTCTTTAAATTTTATTATTTTTATTTCAGAAATCTTACCAACCCCAACTGTAAACCCCTCAGCCACGGATGTTTTCTCATCGTGTTAGCACCGCTAATTGGGATTTTTCCCATGCATTTTAACCTCTGTTGGTGGCTTCTCTATCAAACTTTTGTGGAGCAAACCGAAGACCCAGCCCGAATTTGTCTTGGAGGGAAAATTACGATACCCTACGTTTTTGCCCAATCACCCAGCGACATGGGTGCCTCTTACCAGCTATCTAACGGTGGTATTTTCTCAACGAAATTTTTGCCTCGTGGCCCAGCGTTGATTTGTGCCCAGAGCATCCCTATCTTCCTCTGCGTCATTCGAACCAACTTTTCTCTGCGACTTATAGAGGGAAACGCCCTACGTTTGGGGATTTTGCCTTGAGGTCCTCCTCTTTATGCTCTCAGCGTCTAGCAAGACATCTGCTCTACGATTTGCGTTGGGATAACCCAGCATCTTCCTTAATCCTAAGTTGCGTTTGGCCCTGAGATAACCCAGCGTCTCCCTTAAAATTTGTTGCGATTTGCCTAGATTAAACCCATCCAATTCCTTCACTTTCCTAGTGTTGCGTGTAAGGTTCTACATCCTTTCTCAGCAATTAATTGCAGAACAGACGAAAGCTAAGAAGGCATGAGGAGAACTACGCGACGCACGATTTGGAGTTATTAGCCATTGCATATGCCCTGAGAGTGTGGAGACACTACCCATTGGGATGAAAATTCGAACTAAAAACAGACGATTGTGGATTGCAACACCTTTTTACGCAAGTGACTTGAACGCACGACAAGGGTCGTTGGTCAAAACTGCTTAGCGAGTACGATTTCGAGATTACCTACGTAAAAGGAACCGTGAACAGAGTGGTTGATGCGTTGAGTCAGAGATCGCGCATATTTTTTGTGATACCTCTTCAGACGAATCTACGTGAAAGGATTCTAACTACACAGCGCAACAATGACTAGTATAAAGAGTTCAAGGAAATTATCGAACAAGACACCATGTTGGCACCAAAAATTGAGGGATTTACTGTGGACAACGACGGATTAATGAGATATAACAACCGGATTTGTGTACTACCCAACAACGAATTGAGCAGTTAACCTTAAACGAAGTTCATAGAGCAGTGTACATGGCTCCAGGAGTCGTGAAGATGAGGACAAACCTTAAGCCCTTATTCTTCTGGAAGGGATAAAGCCGAACATCGTCAACTATGTGGCGAGATGTCTAGAAGGTCGACAAGTGAAGGTTGAACGTGGACATCCGGCAGGATTACTACAGCCACGCGCTATTCTAGAATCGAAATGGGACGTCATTTCGAGGGACTTTATCTTGGGATTGTCATTAACGGCAAGAAGGAACGACTAGATTTTCGTGATAGTTGACACTCTAACAAAGAGTGCACACCTTTGTCCCTGTGCATACGACGCATCAAGCGCCAGGAATAGCTAGATTTCATATCAGCAAGATATTGAGACTGCCAGACGTACCAAAAGAATCTTATCCGAAAAGGGAATCAGTGTTTACAAGACGTTTTGGACGAGTTTCCCAAGAGGCCTTGGGAACATCACTGAACTTTAGTACACCATGTCCCTAAGATAGACCGGCTGACCGAAGGAACGAACCAAATTTTGGAAGGTTGTGTTGCGTATGTGTGTGCTGGACCAACAGAAATGTTCGGAATAGTTCTTACCGTTGGCCGAGTTTGCATGCGACAACAACCAATAAAGTACCGTTCAGATGGCAGCGTTGATTTTCTCTACGGGCGACCGAGTCGAATGCCTTTGAGATGGGATAGACTTGAGGAAGGGATCCTGGTGGGACCAGAAGCAATCCAAAAAATGGAAGAACAAGTACAACCGATAAGAAAAAGGGTTGGAAGAAACGCAAGATCGACAGAAGGGTTTTGTCAATGCACATTGCGTGACAATTTGTGAAGGGCCTAATGGTTGGTCGTGCATCATTCTTTGAGGCATATGCACGATGTTTATCTTGTATCTTTGTGTGACTTTATCTTTGTGTGACTTTAGGTCACTGATCCTACGCACGTGATTGACTTGAGTTCTTGGCGGATGTTGGGCGAGGGTGCACTCACGACAGAGCCAATCCGCTTGTTGGACCATCACATTCGACAGCTACGACGTCGAACTGTTGATCGGGACAAGGTCCAGTGGGACAATTATAGTCCACACTCGGCAAATTGGGAAGACACATATGATATGCGTCAGCAGTTTCCATTTTCTGTTGATAGCTAGACATTTAGATATTGTCAGATACTTTATTCCTGCACTTGTGTACTGTGAAACTTCGGGACGAAGTTTAAAACAAGAGGGGTTGTATGTAACATCCCGCTCTTGAGCATACCTGATTTGACTTATTCTTTGAGGACACTTGCGTGCAAGTGATCCAGTTCATTATATGATTGATTGTTTCGCTTATGGATTATGATGATGTTGTGGATATGATGATATGTTATTTGATTACATATGTGTCGACAGGTGCTATTGACTGGTTTCTCCCGAGTGTGCAGGGCTCTTGACAGATTGAGGAAGTCGATGGCATCGATGGATCTCCTTGAACTCTGGATCGAGTCAGGGAGTGGACTGTTTACGATTTGATTATTCTGTTATTGCATATGTGACATATGACTGGTATATTATGATGTTGTTTATGGATCTTTGACATGTTTCGTTGATGGATGCAGGTTGATGATAGCTTGATAATCAGACTCACATTTGGAGTAAAGGGGTCACGCACGATAACCAGAGATATTGAGGGAGAGGTGTGGCAGCAGCCCTGCCACAGCCTACTAGCACTCCCATCGTGGCTCTTACTATAGGTTAACAATTACCTAGTTCGAGAGATCCACGATATCATGAGGGTAGACTGTGACAGTCGCTCGCAATGATTCTAAGGGGCACACAATAAGGCAAGGTCCTTATTCCATAGAAGCCCTTAGTCTCCCACAAGGTCACCTGACGAAGTATTGACTCCAAGGGTTTGACGTCTACCAAAATCAGTCAAAAGGTGAGTGGCACCCTTGGAGCACGCAGTGCCTCTTGAAGGGCACGTCGCGTAAATGAAACACGAATGCAGGCGAGTGACACCCTTGGAGCACGTAGTGCGTCTTGAATGGCACGTCACGATTCTTACACTGGTGAGTTAATGAACCTAGTACCTAAAAAACTACGTCTACTTGGGACTTGGTCAGCCTTAAAATGAACGTTGCTTGAGTGAAGATTAATAATAATAAAATTTCCCTTAAAAACAATTTCTGCTGAGCCTAAAGAATTTAAGCCTAGGTCTAAATAGGTATTGAGAACTAAAATTTAATTAAGCAAGTAATAAAAGGGGGATGAAGAAAGTGGGGGTGAAAATTAAATTAAAAAGGAAAATTTTGAAGGAATAAATTATTAAAAGATTAATGGTTGGCTAAGTACAAACCTGTTAATTTAGAACTTAGACCAAAAGGGGAAACTTTAATACAAAAGGAATGAGGAACATAGTAGGGAATCTAGTCCAGAGAACTTTCTAATTTTCTAATTTCGAACTGCACTAGGCTTTAAGAAAGGCATCAGTCATTAAAAGGAATGTAAGGGAATAAAGGGACATCGAGGAGCGTTTTTAGAAACGCTTTTAGGTGGGTGAGAGAAATTAGCAAATTAAATTAATTAATTAAATGAAATTCTGGTGCAACAAAGGGGTCGGGTGACAAGTGTATGGGGGAGAATTTTCCTAATTAATTTTTAATAAAAAGAATTTAATGTGTGTTTTGGCAAGAAGTCACTAAGAAAACTCTATAAAAGAAATGGCGACGGAGGAGAATGGATCACGTCTGGTAGGCGTAAGGTTACGTTGTCGATATTTTTCTTGACTGGTTTTTCTTGTGGGAGTTGGGATGCCCAGCTCTATTAGAGAGTGGTAGCTCGACCTTGCGAGGCGAGCTGGGAGCTAGCTTTCTTTGGTTTGTGCGCGTGGCCCCTTTGCGGCTCAGGGGGCTCAGGGGGAAGAAGAGTACCCCTAGCGTTGGTTGGGAGGTACCGGTGAGGTCTCAGCAATTAGCAAGCGGGAGCGAGGAGGGTCTCCAGTTGCCGAATAACGTCTCCAAGCCCAATTTCGTTGGTGACGGTAATTTCGATAAGTTAAATGGTACTAGGATGTTGGCATGCGTATGGTTTAATTTTCGCAATTTTGCTTTCACTTTATTTCGCAATAAATCTAATTGTAAAAAGGTTTACAAATGTAAATTGTTGTCGTTTATTTCGCAATGAATCTAATTGTAATAAGTTTTTTCGTTGTAAATTGTTGTCATTTTTATTTCACAAAGAATCTAATTGTAATAAATTTTTCCGTTGTAAATTGTTGTCATTTTATTTCGCAAAGAATCTAATTGTAATAAGTTTTGCAGTGGTAAATTGTTGTCATTTTATTTCGCAAAGAATCAAATTGTAATAAGTTTTTCAATTGTAAATTGTTGTCGTTTTATTTCGCAATGAATCTAATCGTAATAAAGGTTTTCAGATGTAATTTGCTTAATCTGATTCGTCCCTCCCTGGCGAACCCAAGCTTGAATTTAAAAGTGAACCGATCTGCGGTTGGGCTTGGCTTATCAGTCAGCTTATCTTTGTTATTCACCTGTGCGATATTTTTCTTCTTTTTTAAATCTCGGGATTAGCATGCCACTTCTGCGAGTTTAGAGGTGCCTCACCTCTGCATTGGGACACTCATAAGGCAATGTCCCTCAATCTCTGCTTTGGTTAAAATAAACCAGAAAAAGAAAACTACTTTTGATGTAAGCGAAGATAATCGTAATTTGCATTGCAATTTCAGCTTTCAGTTATAACTCTCTTTAAATTGATTTATTTTTATTTCAGAAATCTTACCAACCCCAACTGTAAACCCCTCAGCTACGGATGTTTTCTCATCGTTTTAGCACCGCTAATTGGGATTTTTCCCATGCATTTTAACCTCTGCTAGTGGCTTCTCTGTCAAACTTTTGTGAAGTAAACCGAAGACCCAGCCCGAATTCATCTTGGAGGGCAAATTGCCGTACCCTGCGTTTTTGCCCAATCGCCCAGCGACGTGGGTGCCTCTTACCAGCTATCTAACAGTGGTATTTACTCAGCGAAATTGTTGCCTCGTGGCTCAGCGTTGATTTGTGCCCAGAGCATCCCTATCTTCCTCTGCGTCATTCGAACCAACTTTCCTCTGCGTCTTATAGAAGGAAACACCTTGCATTTGGGGATTTCGCCTTGAGGTCCTCCCCTTTATGCTCTCAGCGTCTAGCAAGACGTCTGCTCTGCGATTTGCGCTGGGATAACCCAACATCTTCCTTAATCCTTAGCTGCGTTTGGCCCTGAGATAACCTAGCGTATCCCTTAAAATTTGCTACGATTTGCCCAGATTAAACCCATCCAATCCCTTCACTTTCCTGGCGTTGCATGTAAGGTTCTGCCTCCTTTCTCGGCAAGGCAATTAATTGCAAAACAGACGGAGCCCTTACCTATCCCTGTTTTGAATGGCCCTCACTTTTTTCGTTGCTGTTTATTGCTCCTGACTTCTCACAAAATTTTGTCACCGCTAACAGTTTCAGACTGCTCTTGCACCCCTCCCCACACGATCAGTTGTTAGTCGGCGTGTTATTCTGTTGTGCAACGTTGGATGCCTGTCGTTGCTCCAAGTGTCCATCCAAAAAAATTTAACCCTGCTTACTTTTAGTTGAGAGGTATTTACTTCTGATTAATATGTATAATCAGAGAGATATACAGATCTACTTTCTGTGCTGTCTGCACATGATGTTCGGTGGGATCTAATGAGGTAAATCGTGACTCCTTTACCCTACTAAATTATTTTTATCAACCAACCATTATTCATGGTCCTTCCTGGGGCTCAATGATTTCATTTTTCTCACAACTACCAGCATTTACTCCAAGGTTTAATATATTATTTGTCTGTGCGTTCATCTTAATTAATCAATGTGAAGTAACCTTGAAATCTTTCAGAAAATTGAACCAGTAGCCTATGTGCGTGGGTGATGAAGGAAGCGGTGATCGAGGCCGCACACAGAAATTAGGTCGTTATCCTGGAGCACTGCCCAAGTTGACAAAGAACAATCTTTTTCTTATTATTAATTAAATAATCTTTTTGTTATTTATATTTGTGCAGTTTTCTTCTCTTCTCATTAGTCAAATGGATGGTGGTTAACTTATTTGGAAGGATAAATTAATTCTCAATTACAATAAGATATAGTATAATTGCTTGGGATTGATATTAATGCCTTCCAGGAGAGACTGGTTACTCCTTAGTTATCCTTTAATCTGATAAGTCAATGTTGTAGTAAGTAGACCCTTCCTTAATCTAAACCTTGGATATAAAAGCCATGTATGGTTCAGCGCAGCCCTTAGTCAGGGCTTATCGCCCTTTAGCATTTTAGGATCTTGAGAGTTCGTGGCTAAGTAAATTGATCTGATTATTGTCGAGATACTAGAATTGACATTTTAGCACCTTGAAATAAGGTGGTGGTGAATGGTTGTGTTTAGATTACTCGCGAGGTGGTCACGTTAATGCTTGTATTATTAACCAATTCCTTACGTGTGAGTTCATGCTTAATTTAAGAACCTTGATGTTGAATGATTATTTAGTTGTATTCTCTTATGCCTTGCAACCAAAATCGATACCTCAAGCTCCTGGAATGTTGTTGTGCAAATGTTTAGTAGAAGCTAGGCTCCTTGCGCGCACCAAACGTTTTATGAAAAATATGTCTACTTAGAGGCTGGACTTCTTGCACGCCTCGAATTAAAGTGTAAGAACAATTGTTTAGATTTGGGACTTCTCGCACTACGAAAAGGTGTTGACGTGAATGATTAAGAAATGTGTTCTCTAGAGCCATTGGATTATTGTTAACGTCGAAAGGATTGATCATCCATTCGTTGCGCAAGTTAAGATTTAGAGAATTACCCAAGCACCTTGGTTTATGCTGTGATAAATTAATTAGATTTTTGGCGCACTTGAATTTTGATGATGAATGTTTCGTTATATGATTGGATTTCCTTTGCGCGTAGAAATTAAAATGGACCTTTACTCGAGCGTTATGGCTCGTGTGGATGCATGTCTATTTTAGAGTTGTTTACCTTTGCGCAATAATTAAAGTTGATTTTATTGTGTTTTCTCTTATGTCTGTATGATGGATTAGTCATTATTTCTCTTGCGCCTTGGGAATTTATTTGATGGATGATTGATCGAAGGAACCCTATTTCCCTTGCTTATCGTTGTTGCAGCGGGTAGTTCCTTTAAATTTCCGTGTTATGGTTGATCCTTGTTGTGGTTGTTTCCGTTGATCGTGATGTGATGACGTGCGACGCGATGTACGACTTGCACAGTCTATGCGTCATTATTAAAGGTGTGAATGCAATGTTTATGTGTTGCTTTTAATTGTGTTAATACGTCGACAGGCAGATCATATTTATGGTAATGATGTGTCGACCCTGGGTCGTGATTGATTGTTAATACGTCATTATAATTTCTTTTAATAATGGGATGTTGGGTCGATGACATTTCTATTATGGCGATGATTTAATTTCTATCACATTAAAGGGGGAAAATTTATTTTACCAACGCCTTAGAGGTTCGCGACATGGTGCCAGGGGAGGAGGCGCGACGCCTCCAGTAGCACCCGCGCCAGAGGGGTCCAACCCCCAAGGAGAAGAACAGGTCTTGAGAATGAGCGGGATGCATTGGGTCTGACAGGGTCCTTCCAGGGAAATGTCAGAGGCCTTGACTAACCGTTTGTACTGCATTAAAGACAAGGTGCCTGTATCCCTGAGGGTCCACAGCGCGCCCCAACTAGTACCGGTGGCATTCACGGAAAACTGGAGAAAGTTAAGTTCCCGAGTTCACGAGTGCCACGGACGACTCAACCGCCGAGGCATGGCTAGAGAACAAGGCAATGTGCTTCGCGCTTCGCAGGTACGACCTCCAGCATGAAGGTCTGCATGGCGGTCTTCAGCAAAAAAGGGAGCGCTCTTCTATGGTTGAAGACGCTCCTACCTTAGCTAAACATGGTCGTCAAAGCCATGTTACAGGAACGTTCGAGGAACGGTTCCGGGAGAAGTAATTTTTCAGAGGAATTCATTGAGTGCCAGCTTGAGGAGCTCAGTGCCTTACGACAGGGTGGTCGTACGGTGCCGAATTATGAGACCAGATTTTTGGAGCTACTTCGGTATGCCCCGCATCTTAACGCAGAGAAGCTGGAGGTCAACAAGTTCTTGTTCGCCTTAACTCCAGCTTTCATGCGAAGGTGAGGATCTTAATGCCTCGGACGTTGCATGATGCAGTCCAATAGGCCTCATAGTTGAGAATTAATTGACCGCAGGAGTCAGGGCAGGACTCTTGCAAGACCGTATGGACTGACGACATCTGGTGCGCAACAGCATCAGACGTTTTCCAGACCAGACCTTTTGGTAGCAAGATACATCTATAGGACCCTTGTTCATGACACCTTGATGTTAGGTTCCTCAGCAGAGGGCTCCTTACAGGAGACCGCTGCCAACAGCCGCAGTTAGGTTTGTCAGCAAAACAGACCAGGATCTTAGGCTGGTAGGCCAACAGCTTCTACTTTGGGGACCAGGAGTGTAGGAACGAAGACGCGTGTTGGACTTGTGGAGATGCCACTTAAACAGCAAGATTGTTCGGTTAAAAAGGCCAGAGCGGCCAGGGCAATAGGACCCACTACCGTTGGGGAGATGGGCAAGGCCCACGAGATTCTTAATCGCGGTGAATAACCGCCAGACCGAGCGCCAGACCACTGTGCTCGAGGCGTAGGGTACCATCGCCAACCAAACTTTAGTATTTGTTAAATCCTGGTGCTACGGAGAGCTCTAATTCTAATACCGCACAGAAGGGATTTAGGTAAGGCCATTCGACAGGACTAGTTTAGATTCGTCGATGTGGCTTCGAGTACCAACCGAATGGTTGGAGGAAGGGGTTTGAACTGTCGCTTTATCCTAGGTGGGAAAAATGACCATTTCATGACCAATAGATTCAGCAATTTTAAAGTTTTCTTTTCGCTCTGGTTTCATGTGCCAAAAATATTTCTGTTAAATTTTAAACTCTCTTTTTCATGGGAAAACTCATGGAAGTAAAAACCTCTGGAAAAAGGGTTATATACCTTCAACGACAAAACAAACCAAAAATTGCTCAAATTCCTTATTCCAATTTCAGCATCTGTAATCTGGACAATTTGCCCACAAACCTCCACATCATCCTGCTTACACTGTCTCTACGAACAGCTATAAAAACTTTTGCAAGTTGCCACAATACACTAATTATGTGACTTCTGGGTGTTTTCACTTCACATCTGCACCCTAACAAATTTCTTGTGGACAAATCTGCTTGTGTGCAAATCATCTCCTTTTGGATAGGCTGTGCCCTCTATTTGCACCACGATTTTCTGTTTTTGATTCATGTGAGCAGGGCATCATTTGTTGGCATGTGATCATCCACAAGTAGCAATGATGAATAAATGAGTGAGCACTTTCTCTATTTATATGAGGAAACTGAGTGCTTGCCTTCATTTAGCTAATATCCATTAAAAGCCCCTAAGAACATAATAATATCCATGATACAAGGTGGATAGGTCTAGGCTGACCCCCAAAAATGACTCTAAGACAAGGATACAATGCTAAAACATGAAAATGTTTGTACAAAATGTCACACGTGTGAGTGTAGAAGGCTCAAGAAGGGTGTTGTCATCTCCACATGGGGTGCAAAGGTTCCAAAATTCATGTCTCTCCCTAAAAGGTGCGAAGTATCATGAAAAGCCATGCCTCCTCATCAAGAAGGTCACATCTCATTAAGAAGAAGGTCACATCTCATCAAGAAGGTGCCAACTTATCATCACAAGTGCTAGGTCGGCTCTATCAAGTGTCACATCATCCTCAATTGTAACATCATCTCCACATATGCAATGTCCAAGCTCAAAATCATGACGTCATCAATGAAAATGGCTCCATGACCTTGCCAAAGAGGTGTACCATCATCATCAAAGGCCACATCATCAAGTCAAACTTCAACATCCTTAAGGGGGTGCGACATCATGAAGGGGCTCCTTGGTCTCTCCAAGTGACACGTCAAGTTGATGGTGCAATGTCCTAGCTCCCAGGTGCAATGTCCAAGGTCCAAGGTGTGTCAAAGGGTGTCAAGAGGCATGCCAAGTCATCACAAGGTCCAACACTCATCTTCAAGACTCCAACGTCCTCCATGAAGTGTAGGGGGAGCGTCATCGT
>SNQJ01S0010281.1:38562-59098 GCA_010110895.2 Picea sitchensis
GAAATACCTTTCACCACCAAGAATGACTTAGCACACAAGAGGGTGCTTAAGCCCTAGAAGACTAGCGCCCAAGAGAGGTGCGCACCTTAGCCAAAGAGAAGTACTTGTTGAAATTTCCAAAACACACAAGAAGGATATGATTCTACATTGGAGAATCACCTCCTACTTATATTAGACTTTGACCAATTTAACAAGGGCGTCTATTGGCACAACAGGGCCGACCTCTCTAAGTCAATTATACTTTATCATTATATTTATTATTATAATTAATATTCTCAGTATTAATTATCTTGCTTATATTAATCATATTAACATGGGGTCGACCTGTACCCTTTACATAATAACTAGGGTTACAGGTAGGTCTGACTCTTGAACAATATATAGCAAAGGATCTGATACACCCACTAGTGCTCATCCACTAGGGGCACATCCATAAGGATGTCAAGACTATGATTCACTGCATTACACAGATGAACTAGGTCTTCACACGTTCACTTGTGCTCGTCCACAGGCACGTCCACTCTACAGATCTGTTTTCCCACTGCCACCGACAGGAGAATCATCTAGAGTCTTCTTGTCAACTCTCTTGCTCAAAGGAGGCCATCACATCATCTTCATTTATGTTCACATGATGATGTGCCCAGCACTTTTGGGATGTCCCACATTCACCTTGTGCTCAGCCACAGGCACGTCCTAACTCAACAGATCGCTTTTCCACCGGATAATCATCTAGAGTTCTTCTCGCTCACGTCATGGAGGAGGTCATCTCTACGTTCCTAGCTCTGTCCCAGGCTGGAACCACGAACCCTTCTTAAGGGCTTTCTCTCAGGTTTGTAAGCTGAGAGAAAGGCTTCACATAGCTGCTATGTTCCACATCTCACAGGTTTGTAAGCTGGAGGATGTCCCCTATAGCTGAATTCATCAACACTCGAAGCCAAGAAGGAAAGCCTTCATTCTGTTTGAGATGGCTTTGGTTGGCAAGTTTACAGGCCTATGGCCCAATCCAAAGGTTGTGGACATAGGGTTGCAGAGCATTGGGCTCCAAAAATTAACAATCAAATTATTGCATCTGCCTCTAGTCGAGAATTGTTTAACTTTCTTTTTCTAACTAAGGAAGCACAGGATCTAATATTTAGACCTGAGGGTCATATTTCGGGAATGTATCTGTCCCCACAAACCCTATATTTCAACCCAGAACAAGAAATTTTTGCAACACCTATCTAGGTTAAACTGCCTCTCCTCCCTCTTATTGTCTGGGATGATAGCTCATTTAGAGCAACTGGGAATAAATTGCGTCATTAAATTGATCTTGTAAAACCAAAAAGAAATTTTTATTCCTAGGCAAGAATATGTGTGGAGGTTGACCTAGAGAAGGGGCTCACTAAAGCCCTACAAATCAATCTCGATGGGTGGAGTCACCAGTAAGCATTAGTTTACGAGAAAATTCCATTTAAATGCATGGTCTGCCATGCCTACGAATACTTTGCCAAAAACTGCCTAATAATTCAAGCAGAACAACCTTCTTCAAAGCAGCAGGTAAATCAACAATCAAGGAAGGAATCAAAGTTCAAGACGACCTCGAACATAAGAAGGAATTTCCAGCAAAAAAGGGCAAAATCCAAAGCCATCTCATGAGGACCCACCTTCTTCAAGCATTAACAATTATGAAGTACTTCAAAACCTAGAGGAAAATAAAATCCAGAAAATGCAAAGGAAGTAGTAAATCTGGAAAACACAATGAAGGAAACCGAAAAGGAACAAGTAGAAAATCTTAACAATTCAACTCACCCAAGTAGTGGCTACCATCCATCCCCAGAAGACTCAACTCTCAATGCACAAGAAGAAGAGGAGGTTGAAGAAGAGGAAAACAAGAAAAACTCAGAAGAGGAAAACAAGAAAGACTCGGAAGAGGAAAAGGAAGAAAGTGAGGAAGCAGAGCAAAAAGGAACACAACTCAAGAAGAGGAACAAGAGGTGGAACTAGAATTGTAGGTTCAACCCATGCCTTATAAATCCTTTGTTGAAGATCTAAAGAAGACATCAAATCCCTCTCCCCCCCTTACAAGGGAAAGAAAATCCAATCAAGATCGAGGAACGTAGGAAAGAAAAAATGAATATTCAGAAGGGGCATCAGACAATCCTTGAACATCTTCTTCTAGGTTAATTACATATTGTTTTTGTGATTTTATGTCACCGGTTTGTGAGAATTTATTCATGTATTCAAGAAACTGATAAGAAAAGTTCCAATCTCGTATGTAAGCTAAAAGTTCTTGTCAAGGAGATGTGTCACCCCATCCAACAAAGGAACTTTTTTGAAATAGCATATCATCTTTCTCTATAATTGACTACCAATTTTGGCTACTTTTAATACAAATATTCCCCAGTCCCGATTAAAAAAAAATTAGAAGAAAATGCAAACAAATTCAACTTACAATTAACAATATGTACAAACAAAGAAAAATCGACACAATTTTGACAATCTACTTCAACAAAGATTTCAAGACAACAGATGTGTAGGAGTAGGTTGTGAAGAGAACAAAAAGGAAATATGTTACTTCCGGAACAAAGCTATACCATATGAGCATTTATTTTGTTATGAACAAAATGTAATCTGCATGGCAAAGACCTCCAACTATTTTCTACGGTGTCAAAATGTGCAATCAAAGAAAAGGGATAGCACAGGCTCCTAATCCATCGATTGGTGGTTCAGTGGCCTCTTCCAAAGGCGGCAATTGGATGATATTCACTCATAAATAAATCAAAGGGTGCTAGAAAAGAGCGTCTAGCATATTGGTGATTGCTTTTAAACGAGAGAGTAATTGATACCACGAAAACCTATTAGTAGGGGCCAGGAAAGGATTTCCCATGCAATCAAAGAACGGGGATAGCATAGTCAAGACTTCCCACTGTCTTTTAAGGTTCAAAATGTGCAGTCAAAGAAAGGGGATAGCATAGGTTCCCAATCCATCTATTGGTGTTTTGGTGGCCCCAAGTTGGTATGATATTCACTTGTAAATAAGTCAAAGGGTACTAGCAAAGAGCATCTAGCATCTTGGTGATTGCCATTAAAAGAGAAAGCTATTGATAACCATGAAACCCATTAGTGGGAACCAAGGGAGGATTGCCTATGCAAACATTTTGTAATACAAACCTTGATCCTTGAAGATATGATTTCCAAACGCCATACATAGACAACCTTTCCTATCATATCGACTCTCAAAGGATCATCTTTCATTGCTTTGGTCACTGCCCACATCTCTATACAGTGCGCCCCTTTCATAAATAGAGTTGTTTCTGGAACTTGACAAGAAATGAAAACTTGATTTACTCAACCAGCATGAACAAAAGTGGTTGTCCAAATTCCATCACATCTTTAAAGTTCTATTACGTTGCTGCTATCACAGCGTCCAGACATGGTTGGGAGATTACCTTCTTGCTAAATTTTAGCAATATGTAACAGGCATTTTCAGTTCATAGTTGCAAAAACAAGAATAAATACAATTTGAAAGCTACAATGCCACAATTTCCCCATACATAACACTAGAGAAAACATCACCTCAGAATTCAATTTTTTCTACAGTTAGTTATCTGAAATGAAATCTTCCCTATACAAACCCTGTATGGAATATACCCGTTATAGAATTAGGGCATCACCATTGCCCAAAACAGTTTGTCCAAAACCGATTCATCCAGATATATACCTACCTGCCTACACACGCAAACGTGCATGGGCACACATATTCTTGAAGAAACAGAATAAAAGTCAACACTGAATTATGGCAGTCACACATGGCATGCCTTAAAAATGCTCAAATGCATAACCCAACAAAATTTTAAAATGGCACCCCTAAAAAATTTATAGACCTAAATTTTAGTAGCAATATGTAACAGGCATTTTTATTTATAGTTGCAAAAACGAGAATTAAAACAATTTGATGGCTACAGTAAACTTACTTGGTTTACTTTTTGGATATGAACTGTGCTGGAGTTTCTATATTCCAGACGTAGTTCTCGAGAGTTTACTATAATTATGGTTAACTGTGAAAATTTACATACTCAAATTTGATAGCTATCATCACACAGCTTCCCCGTAAATAACAATAGAGAAAACATCACTTGAGACATCAATTTTTTTAGATGAAAAGTTAAAACCAAAAATCCCGGTACAAACCCTATATGGAAAATATATGTCATAGAATTAGGGAATCACCATTTTCAAAAGCATTTTGTCCAAATTTGAAACATCACTTGAGACATAAATTTTTTTAGATGAAAAGTTAAAACCAAAAATCCCGGTACAAACCCTATATGGAAAATATATGTCATAGAATTAGGGAATCACCATTTTCAAAAGCATTTTGTCCAAATTTGAAAAAAAAATCTGAATATCTCTCTCCCTACCTAGCTACCTACACACACCTGTGTATACCAAGTTACTGAATTATCACAAACTCCCGTAATAATGCATTAAAACATGCTCAAATGCATAACCCAAGGAATATATATATATATATATATTGCTATCCCAGCAAAATATTGTGGTTTAAATGAATTGAAAAATAAAACTAAACATAAATAAAAGAAACCAACAACATGGGGTTTTCAGGGCATTTATAATGTTAATGTGTATATAAAAAATATTCCCAATAAAACCTTGAAACATGCTCAAATGCAGAACCCGTTAATAAATTATGGTTTCAATTAATTTAAAAATAAAAATAAAAACCAACATGGGATTTCTAAGGCACTTGTAATGTTAATGAGTATATAAAAGAATCTTACCAATAATGTCAGGTACCCCCTTGGTTTCGACCACGACTTTCACCAAATCTCGCACACTGATGTCTGAAGACTGTAAATTATAAGTTAAGTAATCAAGAGAACAAGTAGAGTAAAATGTAAGGAATTGGGACTTCCAAGGGCGGTGAAGAAACAAACCACATCTGCAACCCGTAGGAGATGCTTTGAAGGGCTTTCCACGCAGAGCTGCGAGCGAAGACCTGCGAGTTTCTCTTCAGACCGAGCGCAACCGATGATAGTGTGTCCTCGGGATGCCAATTCCACTGCCAAAACTCTTCCAAGCCCTTTGCTCACGCCTGTGATAAATATTAGCCTCTCCGTAAAAGAGCCCTTTTCTTTGTTCATTATCGTACCTAACATCGTTTTCTGGTTTTGTCTCTGTCTCTGTCTCCTTTGGTTTGGTAACGCTGAGAATGAGTTTGAAAGCGGGATAGCAGATGCCAATGCCATAAGCACCGTTTTATTATCGAATGAGTTTGAAAGCGGGATAGCAGATGCCAATGCCATAAGCACCGTTTTATTATCGATTGTTGTGGGAGGGAAAATATATATACAGTAATGTGGGTGTTAATTCCAGCGCTTTTTCATAAAGCGGTTCATAGAACATTAAGCCATAAACGAGTTTGTGTGGAGGACAAATGATCGGGACCAGGGACGTTATAGTCGTATCAGTATTTTCAATGACATTATTTATGGCATCTAAATAAGTTAAATTTCATAAATATAAATAATTAGCATATTTTCAAAGTATAGAAAGGGAAATAGGGTGGTTATGTTATTTAAAGATTTAGAAGCAATTTCATAAATATAAATAATTAGCATATTTTCAAAGTATAGAAAGGGAAATAGGGTGGTTATGTTATTTAAAGATTTAGAGATCTTGTTTTTGGATGGAAAAATGAATACGTTAACTAGTAAGGGTGAGCACCAATGGATATATGGTCTGAGGATGTCATGTAAGAGGTTGTGAAATACTTATTCATCATTAAATCAATCTTGGTGTTTTCAATCTCTCAAGACTATTAGAATAATCGAAATGGATTATACGTTGTTTGAAGATAAAAGAAGTGTGTTGGATGGTTCATGGATAAGTAATTCTCGAGGTTTCGAAATATGTAGGCTTGAGATACAACATATCGTCCCCACCTCTTAGAGAGGTATAGAGGAGACTCAAGGGTCTGCACCCCCACTAGGTCATACCTCACACCGAGGGGAAGGTCAACTAGACTAAAATATAACTTTAGTCTAGTTGACTTGAGAAAGAAAAAAGGATAAAGGAGTAAAAGATAACCCAACGTAAGAATAGAAATTAACCATGGGGGTAACCTAACTCAACAAAGAATCGTATGGTAAAGTATAAGTAAGAGGTTGTGGTGCACCTATTATTCATTCTGATTTGGTATATTTCTTGTTAGTGCTCTTGAGTATTCGGCCATTTGTTGTACAAACCCTTGTGAGAAACTCGCTGGTGAAATATCCACTCACCCTTTGTTCCATGCTTGGTCTCTGGGATGAAATATTCCTCCACACCATTCTATTCTCAAAGATAACTGCTCTAGAGCCCCAGCAGACAGCTAGGACCGTAGATATTGGGGGTTTTCCAGCAAGGGCACATCATACCATTGAGGAAGGTTTGATTTAGCTATTAAGGAGGGTGCAACTCTCTTAGAATATTTCAAACTTGGAGAGGTTTTCCTTGTATCGCTGGCCTAAGTCTCGTGAGGAGGATCCTAATCACCAATCTATTACTTGAATCGAAAGTTTGGGCTCGCTTTGAGCATTCTTCCATCGTAATGAATTATTGAGGCTTTGTTCCACTTGGAGCTGCTAAGTAATTTCCCGGTTGAAGGGTCTCGACATCTCGATCCGCCGATACCTATTCATTGGATTATTCAAATTTCTTTAGAGGCTTCTTCAGGACGACTCGAGCATTTTGTAGCAACTCATATCTATTGTTTGTACAATAAGTTCTGAGGTTTATGCAGATTGGCCATCTATTGTATTAATCCTACATTGCTTACAGGCTAAAAGGGTCAGATCTTTGCTTGGGCTTCTATATCTTGAATGTATGATGATCTTCATGTATTGAATGAATCTTCAGATGCACTTAATAGCTCAATAAACAACGACACGTTCACAAACCAGGCTAGTGATTCCACTTAATTTGGGTTTGGGATCACATACAGAGGTCAGAGCTTCGATCCTCCAAAACCTATGGAAGGATCGATTTACGCAGAGGCATAGGGTATTTTGCGGTCGAAAAGAAGAAATCGAAAGGAAACAGAAAATAAATGGAAGGGTCGATGACCATGAGCCTTAGGCTTTACCTCATACAAATGAGTTTGATAAGTTCCAACCAACCGCATCTGAAAGCAATAACATTGGTCCACAACACTTGGGCGAAAGTACCATGAAACTAGCGTATGGGGATGCGCCGTAACTCTCTGAAACTTTGAGAGGGTTGACGAGAACCTGCATATAATGAATAAGAATCAATCCAAGCTAAATGAACTGCATGAACCATCAAGGGAAGAACCCGATATGTACAGAATAAGGAGACCGATACAATCCCGGAAAGTAGTTAGATCTCAAGGAATTCGATCTGGAGACATCTGCTGTGGTCGATGGGTAGTGTGGTCAATCGTGAGATCTATACATACCCACGTCATTGATGATCACTATTGACCTTTCAGTAGCAGAGCTAACCCTAGACCCCACATGCCCACATTCACAGATGAGCAAGGAGTACCAAAGAATACTCATAGTTCGATATGAAGATCCAAAGATAGATGTCCCTAGATCATTATTGTCAACTTAGGTTTAGAAATCAACTTAGGACAAACCACAGGGGTAGTTTTAGGTTTGAACGTAGAGCAGGGAAGATAGAAATTCCATACTTTGACTACATCTACAAGATGATGTTATCGCCTTGGGTACAAAGTCGGATACTTACTTCTACGTACCAACCCCCATGAGGGAGATGGAGGCCATCAAGTTTTGCCACCATGTACCTTGGATGGAAAGGCTCATGACCGGTGGTATCACTCTGACTGTTCACACTCCTACCACACCGATTAGGTCCTATACAATTCACTTTAGAGGCTCATTGATAGATTTTGATCAAGGAGATCCCGAGTTACATTTCTGAGAGCTCAACCAACCCAAACAAATGACTGAATCATACATTGATGAATTTCGGAGGTTGGCGCTGATGGTGCAAGATATGTCCCCACTGTCTCATGATGCTTTTCATGTTGTTGGTTTGATGGAACCCTTTAAGGGTTGGGTAAGGCCTTCAAGCCTACCAACCTACAAGAGGCCATTTTGAAGACGAGGGATTTGGGTCCAAATACTAAACCAAAATTCATACCCAAAACACCTCTCAACAATGGTGGAAGAGATCAAAGGTCTCAAATAAAACTGTGGGGACGCGGACTCAAGGGTTTTGACAAGGGTCGTGGTAGAATAAATGACAACACTATGATGGAACTGAGAAGGAAGCAACTCGCTTCACATGCAAGGAACCATGGAACCCATCACACAAGCACTGGGACGTATCGTGCACTGCATTGAGGTCACTTCAGAAAACGAAGAGGAAGATGAGATTGTCGACATGCATCATGGAGGCGTAAAACCACTAAGGTAGTAGAGGAGGAGCAGATCATGGGACGGGATAGTATGGCCACTGGCATCTATCAGCATAGTACCCAAGTATAACACCTTCCTAATAAAGGGGGTCTATGTCATCAAAGAGTTTCTGGCCTCGATTGGATGGAGGAGCTTCCCACAACTTCATCAGATGAAACATTATTGAAGAGGAGGCACATACCCACAATAGAATTTGAAGGATTCAAAGTGGAGGTTGCAAGAGGAAGCATTATGCCCTATGACAGATATATTCCAAGCATGAAACTTACCTTGGGTAGGCACGAGTTGATAAAGGATGTCTATGTCATGGACCTCCTAGACACCAACATCATCCGGTTCCGCTGGCTCACATTGACCGGGCCTATCACCACCAAATACAAAACAATGGAAATATACCACCTCACAAGAAGGTGGATCTAAAGGTAGTGTCAGGGCATAACAGGAATGCCGCAAAGGTAGTCACCTACCAAGAGATGGAGGCCATCTTCCTGAGGACGAGGAGGTATACGCAATGGAATGCGTGGATTGTGACACGCTTGGATGAACAGTGGCAAGGTTCACTACACTCCGTAGATCAAAGAAATCCTTGACAAACATCACAAGGTGTTTGGGCCTATTCCTCCGTGTGGGTACCACCCGATAGAGGGTTTGAGCACATTATTGAGCTAGAGGAAGGGGTCAAACCAGCTATCACCACACCATGCATAATTCTAAGAAGTACAAAGATGAGATAGAGAAGGCCATCAAGGAACTTTTTGGACATGGGGCATAATGACCTAGCAGCTAAACCCTCTTTTTCTTCAAGAGGCCGGTGAAGGAAGAAGATGGCACTACAGAATGTGCATTGACTTCAGGAGCTGAACAAAAAGACCATAAAAACAAAAATTCAATACCGAGGGATTGATGAACTGCTGATCTAACCCATAGCCATCTATCACTCATCAAATCAAGATGAGGGAGGAAGACATCTCAAAACGGCTTTTAGATGTCACTACAGCCATTATGATAACCAGAGCGAAGATAAATCTTCGTGAAGTAGATGGCCCCTGCTACATTCCAATCATGTATGAACCATGTGTTCAACAAGTAGCTGAGGAAGTACTTGTTGGTATTTTTGATGACTTGCTTATCTACGTTAAGATGTGGGAGGAGCATCTCATGCATGTGGATCAAATTTTGTCAATCATGGAGGAACAATCATTGTACGCTAAGGAGTCCAAATGTGAGTTTGGACCGATAGAGATCCCCTATTTAGACAATAGTCATCTGGGCAAAGGGGGATGTGATACCGAGAGAAAATACAAGCCATCATGGAATGGCTTACTCCTAAGACATTGTTCACCGTATTGAGAGGATTGCATGTGCACGTATTTTATGAAATTTGTCAAAGGATTTTCTAAACTTTGTGCACCTTTGACCGATTTGATTAAGAAAGGAGCCTTCAAGTGGGACGAGAGGCCAAATAACGATGGACAAGATGAAGGAAGTGATGAGCACGTTCCCGCCTTAGCCTTTCCAAGATTTCACTTTCCTTTACCTTGGAGGTGATTCGCAGGAAGGAATAGGGTCGACGATGCAAAAGAGGGCACCCGGGCTTGTCATGAGAGTCTAAGCCTGTGGGTCCCAACTAATTCAATAACATTTATGACAAATAAATGTCATTATCATACATGCACCAGCCAAATTTCTAATAATACTTGGTTGGCGCTGTGCTCATGGTCAAGTCGATCATAATAGTCTCAAATATCTATTGGAACAGGACTTGAATGAGAGGCAACAAAAAATGGGTAAGCGTAATTTACGTGCCCACGACCTTGACATCGAGTTTGTCAAGGGGAAGAACAATGTGGTGGTTGATGTGTTATCCGTGGAGGGCCATCTATCCTTGCTATACCGTGGGTAACAATTGACTGAAGACCATTCGGGTGATGGAGTATGCAGGATCACTTTGCGCGCATACCACTCCGACGTATTACGTACAAGATGAAGAGATTTCCAAGGTTATAAATGACCTCATCTACTACAAAGACTAAATCTTCTTCTTGGACCGGATTCACCTTCAAGGCTAAAGTATCAAGAAGCGCATATGACTCACCAATGGCGTGGACATCGTGACTCAACAAGATCGCGACAGCAGTGAGAGAGAAAGGTTCTTGAAGGGTCCTTCCAAGGAGGGCGGATTAAGCACGCCAAAGAGTGTACTACATAGTCGCAACAAGGATGAGCACACGCACTCAACAGACTATTGCAACCCTTTAAAGCCCATTCTTAGAGCACAAGGGGAAAGCATATCCATGGATTTCTTATCATCAATCCAAAGACGCAAGGGAAGCACCGACATTTGTGGGGCAGGACGTGTTAACAAAGTTTGCACATTTTCATAAATTTATCGACTTCGCAAAGACGTATCGAATTGTTCTTCAGTGGAGATTTTAGGGTTGCATGGCCTACCCAACCATTCATCAATACCGATGAGATAGCAGGTTTATGAGTACTTTCCGGCAGGATTTATTTCGGTTGGTTGGTACTCTACTTTGACTCCTAGCACCTATCACCCCCAAACCATGGACGTGCATCGCAGATAGTCAACAAATGGGTGGAGGGCTCTTCAAACTATGTGGCGGTGGCAACAATGAAGCATGGACCGATGGTTACATACGGGAGAGTATTGCTACAACACCACCCAACATACATGTCCATCGCATGTCACCATTTTGAGCCTTGTATAGCTATGATCCTTTATCATTTGTGGAGATTATGTTCAGAGATAATAGGGCTCCTATGACAAAGGAGTGGATACAGGTTAACAAGGACATCCTCCGCGAGCTCAAAGACAATTTGCATAGACCACAAAACCAACAGAAATTGTATGCTAACAAAAAAGAGGGTGGAGCACACTTTTAAGATTGGTGACTTATTCTATCTAAGACTCCAACCATACAAACAAACATATATTAAGAGGAGCAACGTAGAAAAGCTCCAACCACACTTCTTTGGACCATACAGAGTAAAAAGAAAGGTAGGGGTCGTCGCATATGAGCTTGATCTACCACATGGCAACAAAATACACAACATCTTCCATGTCTCCT
The DNA here is from genome assembly GCA_010110895.2 of Picea sitchensis. Lineage (NCBI taxonomy): Eukaryota > Viridiplantae > Streptophyta > Pinopsida > Pinales > Pinaceae > Picea > Picea sitchensis. Next base: position 50,099 of record SNQJ01S0010281.1, read on the forward strand.
CGTCTTAAGAAAGCCCTCTACCAACAGATCAGACCCATTGAGGTATTACACCCCATGGACGAAGAGGGACAAATTATTCTAATTCCGGAAGAGATAATGGAAATCCGAGAGAAGTGTCAAACCTAAGCATCAAGGATACCCCATCGTGGAAGATTTTACCCATTGAGGATGCCACTTGGGAAAGGGAGCACGTGGTCAGAGAAGCAAGTTTGGAATTTCTTAAGGACAAGTAATATTCAAGTGGAGATCAGAATGTCCCCAATTGCTAGAGAGGTGATGAGGAGACTCAGCGGTCTAGGCACCCCCACTAGGTCATATTCCCACACTGAGGGGGCGTCAATCCAGGGACTAAAGTTATATTTTTAAGTTGACTTGAGAAAGAAAGGACAAGGAGTAAAAGATAACTCACCTAAGAATAGAAATTAACCATGGAGTAACCTAACCTCAACGTAGAATCGTATGAAAAAGTATATAAGAGGTTGAAGACCTATCATTCATCTTGATTTTGGTATATTTCATGTTAGTACTGGAGCATTCAGTTTGGGTTTGTTGTACAAACCCTCAGGAGCAACTCACAGGAAATATCCACTCACCTTTGTTCCATAATGTACTTGTCTCTGGACGAAATATTCCTCCACAACTATCTCTATTCTCGATATTCATTCTATAGAGCCCCACCGCATACAGACTCCATTATCGGGAATTTCCGCCAAGGGCGACCATGTACCATCAGGGAAGGTTCTCGATTTATTCATTCGTGAGGGCTTAACCTCTTAGAAGATTTCACACTTGGAGAGGTTTTGCCTTGTATGTTGGGCTTGAAAATTCAAGAGGAGGATCTCACTGGCCTGATCTATTACTTGACCGGTTTAGTCTGCTTTGGGAGCATTCTTCCTTCAGTTGGGACGAATTATTGAGGGTTTCTATCTCCACTTGAAGTGTGGCACCCTTTGGTTGAAGGGTTCATTATCTCGGGGATCCGCTGATAATCGGGTATTCATTGCTTATTCAAATTTCTTTAGAGGCTTCTTTGTATTGATCTGAGCATTTTGTGGAAGCAAAAATTTCATATCTATCATTTGTTACTGCCCGAGGTTTCATGCCGACGACCATCTATTGTATTAACCTACATTGTTTATGTAATAAAAGGGTCGACTATTGTGCTTCTATATCTTGAATGTATGATGATCTTCATGTATCTTGAATCTCAGATGCACTTAATACCAATAAACACCTGTATTACATATTCACAAACCAGTGGTAGTTAGTGATTCCACGACATAATTTGGTTTGGGATCATTACACAACACCATGTTGAAATTGACATGAATGTGATTTTAGAGAAGAAAATAGCTTAGGTAGATTGTTTCACTGATTTTGGAGAAGAAAAGCATCCATATGCAATAAAGATATTCAATTTGTATTGGCTAAAAAAAATAAATAACATCTCAAATAATCCAAAGGTATAACATAATATGATCTACCTAATAATAGGTGGTTGTGCTTTCTCATGGAAGTATTCTAGCCTGTTTGTAGCTCCTCCAACAATTTTGACTCTCTGCATTGAAGTGAGAACTAAATTTCAATGTGCTCTTTCACACCTTTCATATTCATCATTTTCGTTCGTCTCATTGTTTCCCTTTCATTCACTTATTAATATTTTCAATCATCATATTGCAATTTCCTTGTTAATATTTTCATATCATTGCATAGTTTCTTGTGGAATTAAAGGACCTCCTTGATACAACGAACAAAGTCTATGCCTTCTTGAAAACAATGATGCATTGAAATAAGGGTGTAGAGAATGTCTCAAGCAATGAATGATGTTAGGTAAACCATTTAGAGGCTTCCCAATGTTAGTCATGATGATCCTTGAAATTAGCATATTTTTTCTAATTGATTTGCCCATGGAGAATAATTCGATGCATTTGGAGCTAACGTTACTACCTATTTATAGTTCACAACATTGTTACAACTCCTAGAAATTTCCACGACCCTAATGTAATAAATCGTTTGCGAGTGGTCTGAAAAATGTCGTTATAGTCCCAATCACATCTCCCAACGTTTGAGACCAATGCCTTATGTTCATTAAATAATACAAGGGTTACACTTACACCGGATTATGATAAGGGGAACGGTTTGGGCAATTTGTTTAACCTCGTGGTTAAAAGAAAGCATTGAATAATTCTATGTTATTACCATCATGTGGTCACCAATTGGTATGTAATACCCTACAGCACACATTCATACAATCACTAATTTATTCATTCCTTTGAATCTATTATGGTGTTTTGTATCATTAAGATTTGGTAACTCTGTATTTGTGTGTCAGTAACGTTGAAGTCATTTGAGAGGCTAATATTTATTATATCTCCATTGGAATACATGTTGTCATAGGCATTGCATTGCAGGAGTATTTATTATCTTGTCTTTGAACTACTAATACTAGTTTGTAGTAGTGGGTGCACGAGAAAGTGGAGCTTTGTTTCACGTGAAAGTATGAAGATCGGTCAATCCTTTGATGATCGACTCACTACAAATCGGTTTGTTTCAAACTATTATACCACATCAATATTCCTATTGATGTTACGAACATTCATGTTGATGAGTGCACCCATTGTTGTTGCAAACCAATATTTGAGGAAAAGGAAAACGAAACTATGTCGGTGTTTGAACTAATAGCTAAGGAAAACAAAACTATTCCAATGTTTGAGCTAATAACATAAAGATGAAGAGGAAACTTGGAAGTTGCCACCTATTGAGTAGTAACAGTTTGGAGTCGGTGGTAAGTGAGGATGATGAAGTTGCCAACAATTGAACACGGAGACATCATGATGTGGCGGTTTTCAACGTGTCAATAGGCAGTAGTTCTTGATTGGATGTGGATAGATGATAACAAATTTACAGAGGCCCTCCCCTTAAAAAAATTCCTTCGGTGTAATTATGTTGAATTGTTCTTGATTTTTATTTGTGTAAAGCAATTTAGCACACATTCTACACCTAAAAAATATCGTCATGGAAGAGAGCTAAAGTGTAGTTATTAGGTGATCAAATTCATTCTTCTATATACGGGTTACCATATTAATGGAACTTTTACACTTTTACTTGGTGAAACATTGCAACACATAAGAGATTATGTAATGGAAGTTTAAGAATTGTAGACAATAGGTCCTTATTTGTGAAAAGTGTATCATGTCGTGTGAATACACTAAAATATATCTATTTTAATGGAGATTTATTATGTGTTACGAGGGATCAAATATCTTGAGGTGTAAACAAAAATTATATTGTAAAAATTTGAGAAAAAAATTGCATGCATATGTGATCTTCATCTATAAGCCAAATCAAATGACATACATCCACTTCGTAACTCGGAGTATCGAACTTGACTATAGATAGTCTTTCCTTGTTCATATTCATAACTACTATGTGCTCTATATTGTTGATTTTTCTATTCCTTTGAATTTGCATATAACATTTCCTAATGAGATTTAACTATGCCAATTAAGATTGAACTAAACAACAAAAGTCGCATTCTTAATGAGATTCAAATTCTAATGAAGATTGAATTGAACAACAAAGTAGCAAAACTTTGTTGTAAGTTGATACATCTAAACTCTTTCTAAGTCAGAGATCAATAGAAGTAGCAAAAGTTTGTTGTGAGTTCATACTTCTAGACTCTTGTTAAATTAGAGATCAAATATCAAGATGAATTTATACTACTTTTAATTCAAAAGTGTAAGGCCTTGGGAGCTTATCTCAGGCGTGCGCACTTCCACCACAGTCTGAATCGAGCAAGAAAGACAAACGGTATGAATGAAGATACAGACATCTTCATATAGTGGGGAGTTGAGGTTCCTTGGGCATGTGACGTGCCAAGGGACGACTCCACCCATGGTGCCTTACAATGAAATTCAAACAACGGATGGTTTGATGAAGAGTTGAGGGAAAGACTTGGGTGCTCCATCGACTAAGGGGAAATCATCTAAGGCATGGGGGGGCACACTTAGGAGAGTCGACTCGACTCACTTAAGGGGCACGCCCACCAAAGAGGATAAGTTGGTTCGATAGAGGGGGGCACTAGCATGAGAGGCCCACCAAGGATGGGCACGTCGGTCCCAAGGGGCACAATGGTTGATGAGCACGTGGGTTTGGTTGGGCAACCGGGTCCGCGAAGGGGCGTGACGATTCATTTGGACATAGGTTTGCAAAGGGGTGTGACACCCCCAAAGGACATGACGGTTCATGATGATGACCTTTGGAGAGCCTATAAGAGAACAAGGGCACTCAACCAAGGAAGACAAGTTTGGCAAGACAAAGAGACAAGGAAAGCTCTGTGATTTTGAGGTAGACGAAGAGAAGGAGCTCCCTCAAGGAGCCAAGTCACTCCACTATGTGTTACACATCAAAATGTCACACTTAAGTGTCACACCCTAAGTGTAGCAAAGTGATGTATGCACCTTACCAAGTGTCGCAACCTGTTGACACCATATAAACTTTTGTCACAATCCCTAAGTCATGTTGGAAGAAGAAGCCCTATCATCTATAAGTCAAAAAACACCTTTTTTCTTGGAAATTTAGACCATTTTTGGGCATTTTAGAAGGGTGTCGCTCCCCTATTCATGCTGAGGGGGCATCAGTGCTCCCCCTGCCATGTTAAGGGGGCGCCAATGGCACTATGTCTTTCACTAAAGGGGGGCACCAGTCTGGTTAGAGGGAAATATGGTATCTTCCAACTGTTCCTAAGGGCCATCTCTCAAGGGATGAGGTTTTTTTGGTTGACTCATATACTATGTCTCTATATTAGGATCAAATCCCAACTTAAGGAGCCATATCCTCAACCATTTCCCTCATTTTCTCATGGCGGTTGAGCCTCTCAAGCCTATATATTGAAGGTATTTCTAAGGTGAAGGGGGAAAGAATTCAGATGTCAAACCTTTGATCCTGGGAGAAGCATTAGCATTTTGATTTCAAAATATTCATGCAAGGGGATGGACGAGGAGAGCTTGTAGAAGTTACTGCATCGTCAAGCATGCTTTGTAAGTGTCTTATTTTGGTTTTCCAATTAATATAAACTTGCTCTATTCCCCTCAAGTTCATGTGTTCTACATCTACGTTTTCTTGTCTATTATTGTTTTAGTCTTCATAGATAGATCTGCTTTACCTAATCATATAGAGTAGGAGGAAGAGTTTCTTTGATGTTCTTTACAAGACTTCATCTACTTTAAGGAGATTGGAGATCAAGCCCGGGGATTGGAGCAGCGATGACGAACATCGCAATAAGGTATTCCACATTCTTCTTCTCTCCTATTTGATTGATTGAGTTAGATTTAAAGAGACGTTAGTAACCACTTGTTCACTTCTGTCTTTGGACCAAAGAAGGTGTCTTAGTCCAAAGGGGAGCTTAGTGTATCTGCAGGGTAAGATTTCTCACATCAACAAAAATGGTGACTCCGTTGGGGATGGACTTTAACTAATCTTTCCTTTGTTTTGTCTTGAATCCTTGCTTGTGATTAGAACTTGCTTGTTTGATGCTTCATTCTAATCTATTTCCTCTTCCCTCTTCTTGTTTGAAGAGTTTACAGAGCCATTGACTGAGTCTTTGCTGAGTTTTAGCTTGTGGAAGCCATTTTTAAGCTTTTTCATAATCAACACTCCATTGTAGTTTACACCAAGGCGCCATTAGCTTTACTAGCACTCCCCTGAGTCTCCTATGGGGAGCCATAGTGCCCTGTTCCTTTGGTAACAAGGGCACCAATCTCCTCTTTTAGGTGTTTTTGTGAAGTTTTGCCCTGCTTTTTTCAATCTGCATTTAAAAGGCTTTTAACCCATAGTCTCTTGATTTGTCTTTGACTTTATTTGCTTGAGAAATTGACATTTAGTACTCATTTCATTTCCTTCTTTGAGTTTGCAAAATTCTCCTAGTTGTGGTCCCCTTGGGTTAACAAGATCCCTAGGTTTATCCTTCCTTTTAGTTCTCTGATCTTCGTCTCGCAAAGTTTTCAGATTACTTGATTGCTTAGGAGTTTTCATCAACTAGATTTTGCAAAGGTTGTTTAGTATTGAGCCCTTTTTGTCTTCATTGAAACATCTCACTTTCTGATGATTAGGTCTCTCTTGTTTACGACAACCCAGTCCTGAATGTTGTTTCTTGTTGCTCATTTTCCAAGGATTTTCATGAGTGCTTTTCTTCCTTCTCTTTTACATCTTTTAGTCCTTGAATGAACATGTTATCTCACACTTGTTTCTCTCGGTTCTCATCATTTTGAGTGCGCTTTGTTTTATTTCTTTTTTGCCTCATATTTCTTTATGTTAAACATTGATCTCTTCCATTTCACTTGAATGTTAAGAAGTGAAAAAGCTTGCATATCTCATTTCATACATAATCGAATAAAGAAATTTTTGCATTCTTTAGGAAATTTGTTTTGGTACATGTTTGGAAAAAGAGCTAGTTTTGCATGTGCATTTCAATTTTTAGAAATATTTGCTTAGTATTTTGGCATCATCTTGATCCCATAAATTGAAAGTTGCATAGTTTTGAGTGCTTTCTTGTGTTAAGAAGAATAGAACTCTTCTCCTTCACATACATAGAATTCATAGAAAGGAACGATTGCATCTCATTCTTCTGCATTCTATTGGAGTCGAGTCTCTCACATCATGAGTTTCATCTCTTTAAACGTATTGAGTTAAAAGCCATTAAAATCAATCACACGCTAATAAAATCAACTAGAACATTTTTTGGTTTTAGCACACCAACAATAGCACAAGATTATGGTCTTTGGACTAGGAAAACTAGGTAAATCGTCCAAGACTAATAAACTGACTGTAGAACACTAAATAGTGAACAAATCCAACTTTCGTATAAGCATAGCCAGGAACCCCCTCTCACACTAGGGCTAAACACGAGGTCGCGTGTGGAAGAGCAACGAAGATTACCCCTCAAAAACTTAGCCAATCGTAGCGGACAGGTCATATATCGGGGGTTCTTCTTGAAGTGTCACTGACTCATTTGGTCTCGGTACTTCGTGAAGTTCGAATCCGTTCCGGGTCCTCTGGAGTCCACTAGTCCACTTGTCCTTAGTCTTCTCGAAAAAATTTGGACTTTGATATCTTGCCCATACGTTCGGTCCCGAATTTCAACTGTACTCCCTGGAGGATGACTACGAGTTGGTAACCTTAGTGGTATTTCCTAGGTATCTACACAGGTGATTATGGGGGAATTCCCATGGTACCTGGGGGAGACATCGTATCACACTTTTAGTACCCTTGGAGGGTTATCCCGCGAAATCGACGATTACTTGCACCAAGAAGGGTTGTCACATGGAGGTCGGGGTAATTGCTTCTCATTTCTTCATTGGCGGCTTGATATCCCGTCTTCGGAAGATCCTTGAGCCTTTTGTTGCTTGGTTGATTGCTTTTAGTTTTCTTCGAAGTGTGTTTCTCTGACTTTCATAGTCAGCCTTAGGATCGAAGATTTCACAATATACAAGGTATGGAACCCGAAGTTCAAGAACCTAAACACAATGTTTCTTACGATGGAATGATCGAATATCAAACTTTTGAGACCGAGAGCATAGCTCCCTGAAGTGGCAAACACATTGAAGAACCGATCACAACCTTCGTATAAATCGTTGCATATTACGTGAATCCTCTTATTACTGATCCACTCGGCCTACCACTCACTAATCCACCCTCCACGAGATATTTTGATGCCTATTCTTCTTATAATTTATTGCCCCGTTCAACCACTGCACAATCTTTTGGAATGAACCCATCATTGTTTGGTTTTCCTGAAGGACTTGGGAATTTATCTTTATCCACAACTCCTGTAGTTTCTAATGTTGGTGCTTCTTCTGTACCAGAAACATTGGTGACCCAGGTAACCCCGACTCAACCACTTGTGAATACATCTCCCTTCGCACATGGGTCAAGTAATATTCATGCTTCACTATTTCCACACATGCACACACCAAGCGCTTTACTTAGTCATTCCATCGTTCAGATGGTTGACAGTTAAGTCATTCACTCAACCACGATTACACAAGCTACTCAGTCTCCATATCAAACATTGCAGATGATTTCACCCTACATTGGAGCTTAATCTTCAATGGGAGGCCAACCTTTAGTTGGGGGGAAACCTTCAGCTGGGGGGAAACCTTCAGTTGGAGGGTACATTTTTACTAGGGGGCAACCTACGTGGTTGCAACATCAACAAGCATGGGGACAAGTCGCTCCTATGAGTCCTTCTATCCCTACTACCACTAGCCTATATCCTGGATAAGCATATCCAAGAGTTGCTAACCCTTTGTGGGGTCAACCCAATCCAACGGGCATTCCTTTGCGAGGAAATTTTCCTTATCAATCCGTAAACCCCATGATTCCAACGCAACAATCCCTTCAATAACAATACATGGGGGGACCATCAGGTCAATCTTAGTATGTAAGAGGTCCATCTGTTCAGTCATAGTACTTGGGTGGACTATCAATACAACCACCTTGCATGGGTGGACAACCCGGGAAACCACCATATATGGGAGCACCATCTAGCTTTTCCATCTCGCCGCAACCTGGATATAGTTCTACTATTGTTCCCATGCCACATGGTTACCACCAATATCCACATGATAACCGACAACTTCCATTCTTGGCTACTTTAGATCTATCAAATCTATCGTGTTTGACAAACGATCCCATTCAACATGCCCCGTTTTGGCCTGCCATACCTACCAAATTATCGTCTGACATCCTGATATTCAACAAAAAACCTAGGGAAGTGTTATGAACATAAATATACATATAAATAGATATTCATAACATACTAATTAATGAATGAATAATAACTAATGAAAGGGCATGTCTCAAAGGACATGACTATTGGTTAAAGGCACCCCTGCGTGGGTATATAAACGAGCCCTCATTCTCAATTGTATATCATCTTATCTTATCTATTCATATATTGTTTACTGTCCTACATGGATTACTTTGTTATATTCCAAGTAT